>JAPKID020005951.1:0-10876 GCA_026931265.2 Tropidonophis doriae | reverse complement strand
CTATCTATCTATCTATCTATCTATCTGTATTTTCATGTTTTCGAACTGCTAGGTGAACAGGAGACAGTGACTTGTTCATATTGAATAAGATACAGCCTATAATTTCATAGGCTGGAGTTTTTAAAAACTCCTTTCCTTTTGCTAAATCTCTGCTTCCTGGCTTATGCTGTTGCAAAGTACTTGGTAAGAAAACAATTCTGGATGTTTACATGTTTTGTTGATTAAAAAAATAATCTTCTATATATACATAGATTAAAACTTCTGTCCATACATTATACCTCCAGCTGATTTACAAACAACAATAAAGACAGTAAAACATGTAATTTGAAAATAGTTGGTAGATGTAAGTACCTGTTTTAAACATCAACATTTTAAAAAGCACTCCTTCACATCCAGATAAATCTATTTTCTGTTATACAATTAATATTTGTTCTTTGCCATACTTTAGTTGAATATATAATGGGTTCTTTTTAGTTCTGGTTAGTACAAGGGCTGCAATCCAGGTCACTGTGCAAATAGTTTTGTGATATCTAGGACAACTCCACATTTCTACGATAGTTAAGAAATGGTTCTTAAAATAGAGAATGTTCGTCTTCAATGTATTGATATAATTTTTGTATGACAGATCTCAAATTCTCATTGGCAGATACAAATGCAGGAGGTGTCAACATTGCTATTTGGATTATTGCCTCCTTTTTTTTACATATCCTATACTTTTTATATGGTTGTTCAGCTCCAGTGTAACAAAGTAAATAATTAAACTAGTTATACAACTGCATTGTCAGATTGAAGTACCTAGACAGTTTTTCCCTCCCTTCCAGGTAAATCCTTCAGATGACAAATTGCTATGCTGTGTATAGTTTTCTCTTTTCAGAGGCTTCAAGAAGTACAATTTTTTACACCATTAAACTATTGCTAGCAAATTTATTTAATCCTGTTTGGGGGGGTGGGATATGGTGCCATCAGCATTGGGTATATTATTTTGGAATTAATAATTGTTTTAATTTGTGAATAAAGATCTTTTGAACTTCATAAAATGTGTTTTGAGGTAATTTGAAGGAATCAGATTTAATAGATAGTGAGACTGCTGTTCATATGGATAGTGTAATGTTCTTTGAAATCTATCAGACCTAAAATAATTGCAAACTGTTTTGTCTTTTTTTAGTGATTGTTCTTACAATTTAGTATAAACCTAAACTATCAAATGACATAAATATTAAGCAAAGTGTTTGGTTTATTTTTAATAAAGGCTTTAAATGCATATCAAGCTTAATGCCATGAATTATGGTATATATATTATTTTATGCGGGGGGAGAATAGGTTTTACATTGAAATAAGGTGTATTGAAAACTGCATATTACAATTTTAACACAATCATATCTAAAATTGAATTTGTTACCTGTCTTGCGATAACAGTTAAATCAGCCTTGACTCCTTGTAGCTTTATAGTTTGTTTGGGGTTTTTTGGGAGAAACAATATAAAGTGGTTTTCCATGCCTCCTTCAGAGATGTTTTTCAACTTCACAGTCTAGCTGTCAGCACTGGGGTTAGGTCCCTAATCTGGTATGACTCTGCTTAACTTTATGACACCAATCATGTTTGACAAGACGCTACTAACTAACTGGGATTTTATATGTTGGTATATTTCATTTCTGATTAATTTTACAGAATCACTGTAAAATTACAGCCTCCTACTCTCAAACCACTAAAGCCAGTCCATATATATACTCCAACTGTGGCATGAAAAACACTGTGAAATCTCATAAAACCTCAAAATATTTTGGTGTTCTTACCTGAAATCTTTTTGATTGGAAATTCCAACATATTGTGAGACTTGCCATCTATTGACCGTTTCATTCACTGGTCCTTCTGCAGGAATAGGATCACCTCAGATAACTTCTTCCCTTCCAGGTTTTTATAATCTCTGGATACTTGATTGTTTCATCAAGCCGTGGGAACTCCACTGTTTTGACTAACACTCTGGATGACAAACATAGCTTGTGTCTTAATGCATAGATTTGGAGAGGTGCACTCTAATCAGACTTGATTGATTGAAGACAGTAATAAGCCCTGCAAATAAAATTTAACCCAACAGGGAGGAAGTGAAATGGATAGGCAGATAGACAGGCTGATGGATTTGGAGGTCACATGTACCATGATGTTTACTAATCTCTGGCTTATATTAGGGTCCTTAAAAACCTTTTTTTCCTGCCAATATCATGATCAACTTAAAGAAAAAGGCTCCTCTAAAATTGGTTTGAAAAATTTGATTTGTCTCAGAATGTCATGATTATAACACAGTGAGAACAGAAATGGGAGAAAATATTTTAAATATTTACTTAATCATGGGTTTGAGTTAGTTGAGCTAATGTGCCATGATTTCATGCTTGTTGCATTTTGTTAGTGACAATAAAGAGACACTGTACTGAAGAACAGAAGAAGGCGAAGCAGTGAATAGATACTGAATTTTAATATAGAAAACAGATGAGCTACGGATAAGTGCTAATATTATAATTTTCTGATAAAATCAGCTTATCACAAATAAATAGGACATACAAATGTTCACTTTCTGAAAGTAAAACTTTATGGTGGAAATTTGGGTAGAGGGAATTAGATGTGAGTGATGATTAAAATATTATACACCTTTTCATTTTTTTTGTTTCAAGTATGCACATGACTAAATATTTACATTGAATGTTTATTTTTAGGTGAGCTACATTTACTCAAATTTTCTTGTGCTCCTAACAGTAATAATTAAGAAATAATTCTTCCATAGCCAAATTTTCTGTATGATCAGAATGGGAATAAAGTCTCAATTTAAAAAAAAAGCTGGGGACATCATCTATTCTGAGATGTAAAATGCTTAGTTCTATTATAGAGGTAGAATCTGGCCACACAATTCTAAAGTTGTAAGATTCTATTTTAATGCAATGGATAAATATAATAAACTTGGTATTTCAGCAAAAAAAGAATTGAATCTATACCCCAAATAACTGTTGATGTAATGACTGGTTTCCAGTCATTTTCTTCTGAAAAATTGAAGTTTATCTGTTAACACTGCACCAAAATCAAATATTTGCTTCAGCTAGTCAGTAAAGGATTTATCATTTTATGGAATTTTTTTTTTAAAAAATATTTTTTAATGTTTTAATGCAATCACATTGTAGTGCAGCAATAGATTGACTCTATGTTCTGTGAGTAGAAGACATTCATGGATACATTCTGTCAGCAACGAAAACAGAAGGAAAGAGTTAATTAGATTTCTCTTCACTTTAGCCTTTAATTTACTACATTTTATACAATATTCTATATAGTTATCCTCTCAACCAATGAATAAGCAACTTCCCTGATCATTTTAAATATACTTGAGTTACTATTTGTTGTCCATATTAATATTTTTTCCTATTTCTATTGTTTGCATTCCTTTTATTAAAATAATAAATGCGCTGAACACAATGTAATTAACTTCTGACATGGCATTGTATCAGAAGAATGTTAATAACTTTCAGTAACAAATAAAACTATTTTATTAAATATTATTAAAAACACTATGCAGTGGTGCTTAAAATGTTTGTGAACCCTATTAATTTTTTAAAATTTCTGCAAAAATATAACTTAAAACTTGATTAGTTCTCCACACAAATCCTAAAACTAGATAAAGCGAATCCAGTTAGTCAAGTGATCGAAAACCATTATAGATGTTCAATTATTCGAGGAAAATGTTGCAAAGCTGTTTATTTGCATGAGGCCTTTGGAATTGCTTCAGAATATTTGAAATTTTGAACTTTGTATAATGTAATTTCAATATGGTTGCTATGCAGGTATGACTAATGGCAAAATACTTATCAGATTGTTGGGGATTTATCTTGTTTATCATTTTCTAACATTACTTCTGTATCCTCTCCTACATTTATCTTTTTTTTTGCAGTGAAAAAAATGGGATTTTTTCCCTACTTCAATTTTTAATATTTTTTGTCCATAATGAGGCCCATAAATATTCTAGAAAATAAAAGCAATGTTTTAGGCTGATGCTTTGCATTTTCCTTTTTATCGCCTTAACAACTGAAAAAATGGTTGGGACAATCTGGAGGTCATCAAGAAAAGAAACTCTCAGGCATTATGTTGGATATCCCAGCAATCATCTATAAATTAATAGTCAAGTGGTAAAATCACATGTTCATTTAATGGTTTTCCAATTATGTGGAAACAAAAATTTATAGTCTGTTAGTGGCTCTGAAGTAGTTAATTATATTACAATATGGAATTTACCATTTGATTCTATAAACTTGTCTTAAAGCAAACTCTGAGATATTATTGCAGCCAATCCAGATCCTGAGTGGGTATTAACAACTAAATAATTATTCAAGCACCATATATTCAAATTCTTATATTTTTTTTAAAAAATTGCCTGAATGCCTCAGCATGAATTTACATTTACTAATAAAATGTTTTACAGGTTTATTCAGATCTATAATACATTTTGTTCTCTGGTGGTTATGTTCGGGTTGGTAGAATAGTTAGCATAATTGGATGAGGACATTTTTTATAATCTGATCATATTTATGAGAAAGAAAGAGAATACTACAGTATCTTCTTAATACAAATGTACAGCCATTATAAGAGTGTTCAGTGATTGAAATGTCAGTTGAGGTCATGAGAAGAAATTTGTGAAATTTTGTTCTCGAAATAACTACTGAACTGTCCGAAGAAAATGCTTTTTTAGAAGCTAACTGTTAATTCATCATAGTTTTAATGTTATATAGTTCTATTTATCATCCATCTGAGTATTCAGAATATGTTTTAGATTATGAACCTAAGATTACTGTGCTAAAATGCAGAATGGAGCCCACATTTTCCTGCTTTTTCTCTTACTGTAGTGCATAGTGAGCTGGTGTACCAAACATGATGGAGAATTCATTCAACTGAACAATAGCATTATTTAGACTACGGATGCTGACCTTTTGTTTATGCTTTTCTTTAAGAGTTTTTAGGAAGAAATGATGAGTATTCCTTTACAAGTAGGAAGGAGGGCAATTATTTTTCTTAAATTAGATTTTAATAGCAAGTTATAGTTTATTAGATGAAGTTCTTTAGGCAAATGATTACAAAACAGCATCTGAAATTATAAGATAAAGCCATTATATTTTTATATAAAAAGGTTTTGGGGATACTGCAATGCCCATGTAGCATCTTATATTCTATATAATTTTTTATACTTTTATTTCTTCTCTATAAGAAAATCTCTTAAATACCCTTGTGAAATATTACATTACTAAATTTTTCAGACTCCTTCCCAGTTACATGACCACATTGCTTAACAACAGCAATCCTTGCACTTCTCATTACTATTGTTAAGCAAGGAATATGATCGGTTAAGTGAGCATCTCACTACTTGCTGCTGCCTTCCAAACTAAACTCGGTGGGGAAAGCCTGCAGGAAATTGCAAGTCCCAGGTGCCTTGCTGTTGCCAAGTGAGATAGAGAAATTGAGGAGTGTGTGGGTGACCAGACAGCATAGAGGGGCTGGTGGGGCTGCTTCAGGGTGCAGGTGGGGGATGAGTGACCAGGGAATCACAGCATAGCAAACTTCAGGAAGTTGTGTGGGTAGGGAGGCTTACCCAAGCAATTTGTAATCTTCGCAACTGGCTTCCTCATTGACTTTGCTTATAAGAAGCCACCAGGAAAGATTGCAAATCATAATCATGTGACTGTGGTACACTGCAACCCTCATAAGACCAAGCCAGTTGCCTAATACCCAGATTGAAGTCACATGGCCACAGGGGTACTGGGACAATCATAATCGATGACGACCTATAATAACTAAGACATTGAACTGCTTCCACCAAATAAATGCTCTGCGGTATTTAAAAGCTGTACCATTTATATAGAAGACTGCTCAGATAAGGAATTGATGTCACTAGAGGCAAGCTTGCAATGAACTAAAGAGATTTATGAAGGGAACTACTTACATAAGGAAATAAATCATAGCTTTACTAAATGTCCAATTAATCATTCTTGCTAAAAGAGTGCCTGCTTTCAAAATTTATTTTTTATGTATATAAAATTTTATGTATATAAAATTTTGATTAAGAAAAGAATTTTGATTGTAATAATAAAACTTAATATAAATTAAACTTAAAGGAAAAAAATAAAATAGTAAAAAGTTCAAGAAAAAAAGAAAAGGAAGAATATACTGATAAAAAAGATAATAAATTACTTCCAGCCTTCATCACAAATATAAATTTAGTAACTCACCATCTATTATTATATCTATCTCTTCCACCTACCATCTCTTATCTATAAATAAATCCATAAAATGTTTCAGTCATGATGTCAGCAGAAAGTCCAAAAACGATTGTCAAAAGTAACCACATATTTCATTTAATATTGTTCAAATAAATGTTATATTCCTCCTTTTACATCCAATAGTCTTAATCTTTAATTTGTTCAAATATTGTCATAGGGTTTGATTTTTCTTCATTTCTTTTTTGTTCTATCCTATCCTTTAATACTTCAACAACACTCTTATATGAATCCATTAGGAAAGAATTGCCCTAGTCCCTCTTTTGGTTTGTCAACTGTATTTTATTTTTAAATTTTAAAACCTCAGCCACTTTCTTTAATAGATCAGTAAAGCATCTTTTCTAAATCACTCTTTTGACTTGTCAGCTGTAAATCCACTTTCAATACTATATCTAGCTTGTCTGATAAAACTTGTTCTACAGCTGACATTTCTTCAATGACATCTTTTGGACATAGTCTATTCATAGAAGCAGACGTCATTATTGATGTTGATATTGTGATTACTATGTTCTGATTCCATTCTTCAAAGGTCTCCTTCAATTATTGTATTGTCATGACTATTTTGAAGGCCTGTATATCTTTTTTCTACCTAAAATTTACCTAAAATTCTGTCCAGTTTTTTTAAAATGTGAAATACTTTATTTGTGTTGTATCTTATAGAAAAAAAAACAGGTTCTATTTCCCACAAGGTGTTATCTTATAAGTAGTTAAGATGCAATTTCTGAAAGTAATTAGAAAGTGAGATTTGTGAAGTTAGAGCCTTTTAAAAGTCTTTGTTGTGGTTGTGAGCAAAATAGCTGATCCTATCTTCTCCTAGTGCTCAAACAGGTGGAAAATCACTGTCCCATAGTCTCTTCATGAAGAGCAGATGTGTGGAGCACCTGTGAATAATCGCCATTTTTCCTTGTCCAGAGAGGTAACAAGGAACTAGTCTAGTCACCAGTTTTTTTGGTATTTGCTGTGGTCATTTGTTCTGTTTTTGCAAAGCAGTCTTCAGTTCACCATACCTTCCCCAGAATCCTGCTTCCAAACTTTGTTTCATAAAATTGGGGATTTACTTAGAATGTATTGAGGCCAAAAAAATAAGAATGAAGTGTTGTGCAAGACCAGAAATGCTCTCATATAATGTGGATTTCACTGTAATTTACAATTGGTAAATGTTAAGAATACCTTAAAGAATATTAGATAAGTAAATTCTTAATATCTTTTTCCCCTCAGGTCATATTTTCCAAACTTTCTACCCAGTCATTCACTCTCATCTAAGAACTACAATTGTGGAATTGTCCCTCTGTATCTCAAAATTTGTATAGTTACTGCCTTAGCAGCTAGTTATTAAGCAGTTAATCCTTTTTATTATATTTTATTAGATCTATTTTGTTACAGAAATAATGTTTTGCCCTATAAGTTTATGAAAAATGCAAAAATACCTGTTTTTCTTAAAACATCATTATGCAAGGAAGATAGTATCACATATTGAAATGATAGTTTACAATGTTCTAACAACTAATCAAAAATATTTTAGTTATTCTGAATGTTTAGATCTGTTTGAGACGAAATGGGGCTCAGAACTCAGAGAAAAGCTTTTCTTTGTTAGGGGGCTATAAATGTAATATGTAAAATATTCTGTATCATTTCCTGTGTGGCTTGTAGAAAAAGTTTAACCAAAAAAACCGTATCCGTTTGCTAATTATCTGAAAATTGAATCAGTTGGATATATTTATTGTGAACCTGGTTGAATCAACTACTTACTTTAAAATAATACATAAATACAAATGGCATTTTCATGCTGATTTAATTTGAAGCATGGTATTTTTAAATTCATTTTCATTTATTAAAGCTATATGTTTTGCCTAAATTAGATTTTTTTTTTAAAGCAGCAACCAAATCAATATCCAGCCTTCCTGGAAAACAGTGTTTCTTCTGTTCATAAGAATATAAGTTGTGAAAAGTTAGACTTGCCAGCATCTCAACATTAATTCTTGGCTTCAGATCTTAATATATATCCCAGAAATTATTTCAGAAATGGAAAAATTATTTAGAGAAATAAGAAAATATTGAAAGAAAAGACTTTTGAAAAATTTTTAGTGCAACGTTATAACAACTTTGTCAATACTAAAAGTTTGGAGCTTTCTAACCCACCAAGTTTCATGACAGACTAGACAACCTATACCTCCTTTCAGAGATATCTCCTTACCTCAACAGAGAAATGGAATGATTAATAGTGGGCAAAAAAAAGCAGTGGGAGCAGGACTGATTCTTAACTTCCTGCTGACTTCCCCATTGATTCTCCTGGCAAACAGCATCAGAAACCTCCTTGCAGCAAAGGGAGGAACTGCAAGACTGTATTAGAAACTGTCACAGAACTTTGAAATTAAAGACCACATGACTAGCAGCAACTCAGCAGGATAGCAGCAGCAAATTCATTCTTTTGGTAATTGTGGGTCCACATTTTGGAGACATTCTGTAAGTTAGCTCATTGCATAGGTTCAAAACTCCACTCGTAATTAGTGTGCGGCAAGAAGAAGAGCTAATACATTTTACAAATAAATAAAATAAAAATTGGTGCCTATTATTGACACAAGTCATGACAATAAGAGTTTTTATGGTATATACTTAATAGTTTTAAACAACATATACTATGGTCCTGCATACTAAATTTTTATGAGCCATGGTGGCGCATTGTTAGATGCAGTATTACAGGCTGATTCTGCTGACTGCCAGGGGTTCGATCCTCCGCAACTCAAGTTTGACTAAGCCTTCCATCCTTCCGAGGTCAGTAAAATGAGGACCCAGATTGTTGGGGGGAAATATGCTGAGATTGTAAACTGCTTAGAGGGGGCTGTAAAGCATTGAAGTGGTATATAAGTTTAAGTGCTACTGCTATTTACTCAATTAATGGAATACTTGGGTGAGTTAGAGAGTATCTGAACATCCTAACATCTCTTTGTTTCCAAATAAGAGAATGTATGAGATGGAATTGTAGCAGAGAACAAAATGGAGTGAGGAAAAATGACTCAATATTAAATGCATTTGCAACATATTTATGCTTGTTCAAAATTCTTGTATAATATTACGTTGAGAGATAGAAAGAGAGAATACATGAAAGATAAATAAGGAAAGAAAATGGAATTCCCATTCTATACTTCTTATTTCACCTCCTTTCTGTATCATGGCTTCCATAGATGCAGTTTGTTTGCCTTTTCCTGAATTAGGCATAACTAACATGTGGATACCATAGCCAAAATGAAGATTTAGAAACATCTGGCATGTATGGCTGTTGTGATTAATTCATTCATTTTGGACTCAACCTTGTTTATCTAAACAGAAATATTTATAAATCTTCTGCACATGTTATCCATTTCCTGTTATACAAAATCACTGACTTGCACACTAAGCAATGTGCTGAGATTCTAAATGCTTGATATCCAGGGAAAAAATGCATTTTGCCATAAACCCTTTAGAGGTTGACCAGATTTAATAAATAGAATTTGACAAGAATAAACTCCTGATCTGCTTTCTAGGTATTAGACAATTGTCTAATTATTGTTATACAATATGTCTGATATTGACAGTGTTCCAATATCTCAGGGGTTGCCAAAGAAGAGGGAGTCTAAAGATAGTTTTCTATTTAAGTTCATTAATGGTTTAGTTTATTCAGCATAAAATGGAGCTTAGTTATGTAGCATGAGGCCGTATATTCTCATTGAATCCAAGCTCTGCAAATTGAGATAACTTGCACTGCATTGATGCATTCACACTATTTCACAGTAACCATGAAATAAATAATAAAATAAAGTTCAGGAATATTCCTTTATCCCATTGTTTTGCAAACTTATGTACACAACAAACTGTAAGATTGTTTGTACAGAAATACATCTGTACCACCAGGCTCTAAGTGTGAAAACGAAGGGCAAGCAGTAAAAAAGAAAGTGAAACCTTAGCAGAGTATAAATGTAATATTAAAGAGCACCTGTCATTTCAGATCCAACATGGCAGCGCCTGTAGCGGGCATCCATTCACCTGCTGCTGCCACGTCTCTTACCTTGTTGTGTCACTGCCGCATCACTAGCCATCCCATTGAAGTGAATGGGACTGTCGGTGAGTCAATAGTGAGTCAGTCAGAGGAGGAGCTGCTGTGGGACAGAAATGACAGTTGCTCTTTAAAAATTATGATTTAAATTGAGTTGATTTAAACCAAGTAGGTTTTTGTCACATTATCAAAGAATGCAATAAGATTAATCAAGTAGATTAATCTTATTGCATTCATGGATAATGTGACAAAATTAGTGGACCAGAGGAATGCCATCAATATAGTTTACTTGGACTTCAGTAAGGCGTTTGACAAGGTAGACCATAACCTACGACTAGATAAAGTAGAAGAATGTAGGTTAGACAGCATCACCACCAGGTGGATTTGTAACTGGCTGACCAATCGCACTCAACGTGTAGTCCTCAATGGAACTATATCTACATGGAGGGAAGTATGCAGTGGAGTATCCCAAGGCTCTGTTTTAGGCCCAGTACTCTTCAACATCTTCATCAATGATTTGGATGAGGGGATAAATGGGGAACTC
>JAPKID020005950.1:0-10877 GCA_026931265.2 Tropidonophis doriae | reverse complement strand
GGGGCGCGTATACTCGGCGTATAAAACGACCCCCGATTTTCGGTTGACTTTTTTGGGTTTCAAAAGTCGTCTTATACGCCGGAATATATGGTACATAAGATTTACATGCTAAAAATATATTAAATTCATTACCCGTGCTAAAATACCCTAAAATCTATTAACCCATTAAAATCTAATTAGAAACAATTTAACACTCAGTCTACTAGTGGCTAAAACAGGGGGGGGGGGAACTAGGCCAGGCCGACTAATTGGAAGAGGTGAGTCTTCAGGTGTTTGAGGAAGGAGCGAAGGTCCGTGATGGTCCTAAGTTCGGCAGGTAGGTCGTTCAAGAGGGCTGGGCCCACCACAGAGAAGGCCCTTCCCCTAGGGGTCTCCAGCCGGCATTGCCCAGTGGACGGCACCCAGAGGAGTCCCTCTCTGTGGGAGCGAATCGGGCGCAGGGATGTACGAGGCAAGATGCGGTCTCGCAAATAACTAGGCCCCGTGCCATGGATCATTTTAAAGATGGTGACCAGCACCTTGAAGCGCACCTGGAAGGCCACAGGCAGCCAGTGTAGCTCGCGCAGGAGAGGTATTACGTGGGAGTGCTGTGAGGCTCCCAGAATCCCCCACGCGGCTGGGGAAAAGGCCCCAAAATGAGGCTCAAGGACCACAAACAGCCTGATGGTCTTGAATTTTCCTCAGCATTCGCTATGGCCTTTGTTCTCATAATGCATTAACTCCCAGTTTACCTAACAATGGTTTATAAAATTAATCGCTTTGTCTATGACATGTACCACATACGTAAAAGGTAAAGAAGTCCCTTCAGATTTTACTCTTTCAAGGCCATTGAGCACTGCCCCCTATTAGTCAGCACTGCCCAAGGAGTATTTCTGCAATCATGTGGTCAGCATGACATCATAGAGAACCATTACCTTCCACTAAACTGTTTCCTATTCATCTACTTGCATTTGTATGCTTTTTTAAATAATGTTTTTTATTTTTTATTTTTAAACAAACACAACACAGTTAATCCTCTTTTTTACATACTATAGAAAGTGTATCAGTTGGTTACAAAACGCTTTCGTGCATCTCTTCCACAGTCATCACATAATTCATATCAAATCATATGTGTTAAATCAAATATATTTATATATATTACTATCATCATGCCTCAATTTTCATTTGACTATAATTGTTTTAACATCCTTCTGCATGCAGAAGGACACTTGTATGCGTTTGAACTGCTAGATTGGCAGGAGCTGGGGTGATGACAAGAGACCATCCCATTGCGTGGAGCTTGGGTCTTGAACCCGGGCTCCTGGCTTTCCAGTCAACAAGCCCAGCATCTTAACATTTAAGGCACCATCCCATCCCACGCACCACATCTTGATCCATTAAATTAACAGCATTGGTTAAGCCTGAAGGTAATATAGAAACACAAACTCTTCTTTCACCCAGTGTGTTGTGTGAACACAGCTGCAGGGAGTCCTCCACCTACAACTATAATTAAGCCTGGACATTACAGTTGTACAGTAAATCATGATACTAATAAAGGTCATCATGTGATCAACCTCATTTGACTATCTTTTTTTGTGGAAACGCAGCAGTTGTAAAGCAAATGGGCCAGTCCTAAAGCAAAGCTAGGGTTGATGTTCACCATGGGATGGATTTTGCCAGAAACCAGAAGTAAAAGCAGGTTTCTGGTAAAAACCTTATAAATTGCGGTTTTGAAAAATGGCTAAATTCATTTATTTTATTTATTATTTATTATATTTCTAGACCGCCCCCTCTCCCCAAAGGAGCAGCTGGTGGCAAAACCATAGAAAGATTATCTCAAGACAATGAAAGAGGGGAAAGTAGTAGAATCCACCTTCCCTTTTCTGAACAGGAACAATTCTGTTTACAATTCCTGTTTTTAAGGTAAAAATTATTTAATGCAATGATGGGGGGGGGAAAAGAACGGCTTGGATCTTATTCACAACTCAGTTCACATGATCTCCCTCCATCTATAGCTGTGATGGCGAACCTCTGGCACACAAGCTGTCAGCTCCAGCTGATTTTGGGCCTTCTGGAATGCCAGGGGACACCGTTTTCACACACCCCAGGCTTCAGGAAAGCTTCCGGAGCCTGGGGAGGGTGAAAAACGGGCCCAACAGGATAACCAGAAGTTCATTCCTGAACTTCCGGTTGGCCCGTTGGGTAGGTTTTTTTTGCCTTCCCCAGGTTTCAGGAAACCCTCGGAGCCTGGGGGCGACAAAAAGGTCCAACAGACCAACTGGAAGTTGTGAAATGATTCATTTTTGGCTTCCAGAGGGCTTCCAGGGGCTGGAGGAGGCCGTTTTAACCCTCCCCAGGCTTCAGGAAAGCTTCCGGAGCCTGGGGAGGGTGAAAAATGGACCCAGTGGGCCAACTGGAAGTTCGTTTCCACAATTTTGGCATGCCTTTACAAAAATGTTCATCATCATTAATCTATGGCTTCATTCCCAAGATCATTAAAGGACAAAGCCACGGAAGGCTGCACAGGAAAGGCAGAAGCAGGAAAGCAATTTTGTAAATGTAAACTTAGAAGACAAGGCCCTAATCCCCTGGTTTTCTTAATGCATTATCTTCTCCTTGCCCTAAATCAACCCAGTTTAATATATCATTCTATAGGGAGCCTTGACTTACACCAATTCATTTAATGACCATTCAAAGTTACAACGGCACTGACTTATGTTTTTCACACTTATGAGTGTTATAGCATCTCCATGGTCACGTAGTCAAAATCTGGATGCTTGACAACTGACACAAATTTATGACACCTGCCGAGTGCCGTGTTCATGTGATCATCTTTTGTGGCCTTCAAAGAAGCAATGTCAATGGGGAGGCCAGATTCAACAGCTGTGTTACTAACTGAACAACTGCAGGGATTCATTTAACAATGGTGGCAAGAAAGGTCGTAAAATGGGGCAAAACAACTTAAAAATTATCTCGCTTAGCAACAGAAATGTCGGGCTCCACTATGGTCATAGGTTGAGGACTACCTGTACAGGCTTTTTAAAACTATTACTTAATATTGTATATTGCTGTTTTTAAAATTGATATTAAATGACAGCACATACACATGGCCAAGTTCATGTGCAATTGTAAAAGCAGTACTTAGTCCACTGTCTTCACTAATCGAACAACTTCGGTATGGATCACAGACGGTACCCAATTCAGCCAAACCTGGGAAATTAAAAAAAGAAACAATAAAAAAAGAACTTATTATAAAGACACACAACATGCTGTCAAAAATGTTATCATCTTCAAGAGTAAAAAAAAAAAGGAGATTAAGCTTACCTAAAGTATCACATTTGTCATGAGCTCTACAAATATCCTGCCTGAAAGCAAAACACACTTTTTAATGCCTTTAATCTCCATGCAAGTCATCATTTGCAATACAATAAACCTATTCTTCCTGCCAAATGTTAATGTTCAATATTTTTTTCATACCAATTCAATAACAGCAGGCTCAAAAACAAGAATGAACTCTATTTTTATTTTTTTTTAAGTGTAAAGTACATATGAAGTAATCTTATATATATATTCAACCAACGATCTGAAATATAAATTAACATAAACATTCAACTAAATGCATTTAAATACTATTATTTTTGTCCTGGCCTTAGCCAGGTTTTGGAATGTGATGATCAGCTTGTTATAAGTCATAAGTGCATGGTTCTTCCACAGTGGTGGATTAAGGCTCACTGGTGCCCTAAGTAAGCACTGACAAATCTTGGTTCCCCTTCTTTGTACATATTGTACAAATCTTCATTGGTTTTTCTTTCTTTCTCAGCTTTCTGGTGCCCCCTTTGGACCTGGTGCCCTAAGCACATGCTTAGTCTGCTTAATGGTTAATACACCACTGTCTTTCCCCATCTCTTTAAAAAAGAAAGGTGTATTTCTGCTATAGAGGTTACAATATCTTGTAATTGTTTTTGCCAAAATTCAGCCCATGAAGATAGCTGGAAAGATTCCCTGTACTACATAGGCTGTTCATGATACATTGCTAAATTGATCCAGTTGCAACCAGATAGTCCCTTATGCTTCTAACTAGAATCATTTGATACTTTTGCTGTTATAGATCAAGTCAATCTTCTGCAACTGCCTACATGTGTTAGGACTATATTTTCCATATTTCCCAGTAGACATACCCCAGGGCTGAGAATTCTGGAAACCAATTTGAGTGGTACCAGTCTGGGGGGGACCAAGTTTGAGAGCCAACATGTGTAGTGGTTAAAGCAGTAGGTTAGAAACTGGGAGACTGGAAGTTCTAATCTTGCATTGGCCACGAAGGCAGCTGAGTGACCTTTGGCCAGTCCCTTTCTCTCCGCCCTTCACCACCCTGAAAAATCTTGCCAGGTAAACTACATCAACTTGTCTAGAGAGTCTCCAAGAACCAGATATGGTTGAATGGCAGGGAAAAAACAATCACATGATTATTTCAGCATGAGCCGAAAGCTTCCCCTGGCATACCTTGTCACTAATACAGCGGTGTCATGTTTATCTGGATGTTCTTCACTGAGCTGGTTCTGAGTTTGCTGCCATTGGCAAAAGTTTTTTAGTGTTGTCTGAGCATTGTAAGATATGGCTGGGCCATCCTAAACATAAAAGGTACAAAAAGAATGATTATATCTTTTTCTATCCTCCTTAGATGTCCTCCCTCCTGGTTATCAACTTTTCAAATTTTATTAAAAGGCATCTCATTCTGATAATAAAATACTTATGTACCATTTTCCTGCCCCAAATATGCCTCAGTAAAATATAAACTCAATAAATAGTAAAGTGTGAAAAGGATAGTCATAAAATCACAAAGTAATATGAACAAGATTTGCAATCAGCTTTAGTAATTATCAACTGTACTAGAAACTATCAGAAAAATAGCTCTGTTTTCTCTCCCACAAAGTTTTTCCTACAAAAAATAAAACTGAGTGCTAAATTACATATTAGATGGGCTCACACAACCCACTTTATTTGATTGCCAAATTAACCTATTTTCTGGCTTCTCGCAATGCACTGAATCAAACTAATTAAATTGCCTGCATTAATACAAGGTGCTGACCCACAAAAACAAAACAGCCCAAGTTAAAATCAACTGAAGTTAGCATATTGTGAAAACATAGATGTTAGCTTTTTAACTGAGTCCCAGGATGCTGTACTAGTGAAAGTGTTGAACTAGGATTAGAGAGAGCAGACTATTAGCCATAAAAACACATTAGGTGACTTTTTAACCAATCACTCTCCATTAGATGCCTCCAAGCTTCTAGAATGGCTGTTGGGGCAAGTAGAGAAATGCAATCTATTCTCAACCTTAGCAACAGTTTAGAATTCAATTCACGATGGCTGGGGAATTCTGGGAATCACAGTTTAAAGTTGCTAAGATTGAGAAATCCTGATCTGGAGACTAGAGGACAGGGGAATGATGTATAAATCTAACAAATAAACCTGATTTGATCTGGCTCACTGTACATCAATGGTGGTGAATCTTTTGGCCTGGGAGTATGTGTCAGAAATCAGAAAATATCCTTACTAGCTATTGATGATGTTATCTAGTTTGGGTAATGAAATGTCTGCAAGAAAACAACCAAGCTCAGAGAGCACCAAGGACCCCTCAAATCAGAAAATGCGTAACTTGATCCTGCTGGCATGTCACCCATCCCACAACAACAAAAACAATTTGCTATCTTACCCCCTCTTCCCATCTAGGCCCTGAACAGTGGCATTCAAGCTGGAGGAACAGCAGGATTGTCCCTGCAACCCAGTGCTCCCCAGAATCCTCCACGTACCGGTTCTTCATTTTATTTATGCATCTCTGTCTCCTTCTGCCAATCTAGCAGTTTGAAAGCATGTAAAAATGCAAGTAGGAAAATAGGGACCTTCTTTGGTGGGAAGGTAACAGCATTCTGTGTGCCTTCGGCATTTAGTCATGCCGGACACATGACAATGGAAACATCTTTAGACAGCACTGGTTCTTCAGCTTTGAAATGGAGACGAGCACCACCCCCTAGAGTTGGGAATGACTAGTACATAAGTGCGAGGGGAACCCTTACCTCTATCTCTGCCTGCCTCTGTCTGTCTGTCTGTCTGTCTGTCTGTCTGTCGAGTCATCTCTCTCATCTATTGTCTGTCTGTCTGTCTGTCTGTCTGTCTGTCTGTCTGTCTGTCTGTCTGTCTGTCTATCTATGACGATCTAAAAAAGATGTGGAGACTCTAGAAAGAGTGCAGAGAAGAGCAACAAAGATGATTAGGGGACTGAAGGTTAAAACATATGAGGAATGGTTGCAGGAAATGGGTATGTCTAGTTTAATAAAAAGAAGGACTAGGGGAGACATGATAGCAGTGTTCCTATATCTCAGGGGTTGCCACAAAGAAGAGGGAGTTAAACTATTCACCAAGGCACCTGAGGGTAGAACAAGAAGCAATGGGTGGAAACTAATCAAGGAGAGAACTGAGGAGAAATTTCCTGACAGTTAGAACAATTAATCAGTGGAACAGCTTGCCTCCAGAAGTTGTGAATGCCCCAACACTGTAAGTCTTCAAGAAGATGTTGGATAGCCATTTGTCTGAAATGGTATAAGGCTTCTTACCTAGGCAGGGAGTTGGACTAGATGACCTCCAAGATCCCTTCCAATTCTGCTATTGTATTGTATTGTTTAATTACCATGACAGTAAATTCTCCCAGATGCTGGAATATGATCACAATGCAGTCAAACTTAGTACTGTTCTGACTGGTTCTCTCATCAATGTTATGCTATCAAAGTCAAAGACTAAATCCCAAAGTAGTACTAAATATCATTATGTGAGCTCCAAGTAAACAAGCAGATTGACAAGACAATTAGATCCACTGTATAGTAAGGATACTGTATGTCAAGGTAGTATGAAGACAAAGCTTACCTGGGATGCAAACTGCCTCTATAAATCAGCAAAGGGCCATAGGGGAGAAAAAGGAGACTAGGAGGGCAAATCAGCCAAATCCTCTGTTAAGAATGTTAATGCAAATGAAACAGAGTGCAAGCCTAGGAAGCACAAAAACATTCCAGTTTCCCTCCAGGCTATAGTAATTTAACTTCCGGGAAACTGCTATTCTTCAGTTGTTCTCTGGAATGTTCCATTCTTGGAACAGCTCAGCACAGTTTGCTACAAGTCTGAGAAAAGACTTACAGTTTGGGATTAATCACTAAAAATAAAAAATCTGTTTTGCACTAGTCAGCTCTCATTACCTAGACATATTTTTTTGGTTTTCAGTTCAGATAAAGTCTGCTCCCACAGTTGCAGCTCCTGCTTCAGGTCCAATCAGCTCTCAATTTTATTTTAGTTATAGTAATAAAAACATATAAGAAAAAGGAGTGGGAATAGGGAAGTGTGTATGTATGTGCATGTGTGTGCATGTATACACATACACAAAGACATATATACACAAACAGAAACAGTATCTCCAAAGTGTGTGCTTTTTCTATATTTGTAATTTCACCATTTTATTGGTGAAATTTATGATACAAAAGACTAAAATCACTGTTTGTGGACAACCTATTTATTGTTTGTTTGAAGTTAATAACTCAAGTCCCCAATACATTGAAATTATCAATGACAGATAGAAAAACCATAATCTTTCAAAAGTCCTATTTCCTGACTATGCTTTGGTATGAGAAAGCAAACAATTTTATTTTATTATATATCAATAAAAGAAGGAAAACAAAAGATTTGTTATCAAAATGGACAGAACCTTTTTTGTGAACAAAATTTTAGTGATTAGTGAGAAACAGTAGTATTAAATTATAGAATTACCTTCATAATTGGGATAGTTGTAGTAGGCAAAGTGATTCCTTCTCCCTGGGATTAGAAACACATGCACAGGACCCAGGTGAAGGCAGCATCAGCAGGACAGATATCATGCAGAACATGCGGAGGAGGGCAGCGAAAAGAAAAGATAGGAAAGAGTGAAACCGTAGGCCACCAACACTTACTCAATTTAAAAGGATGCAGTGCGCTTAATACTTTCAACTTTAAAAACTGCACAGAATATATAGACATTGGTGTTGTGGATGGATTAATATGATTAAGTAGTTGGCAACAAGCTGCTAGAAGAAAGCACAGAAAAATCACCAAATGAAGTAAAAAGGTAATACATTGATTGTATACACATAAGAAAATAATTTATGTTACAGTTGTTTTATTATACTCACTGTTCTGTCTTTCATTTATTTTTTACAACTATACTAGGATAATATAATATACATTTAAGCACAGAGTCTTGTAACTATATATTCATCAAAGATTTCCCCCCCAGATTATAGATATAACAAAATATCAGAATGTTGTCATATGTGATGTACATTATATTAAAAATTATGTTTTATGCAGAGAAAGCCTACTCATGTCCTTTTGACAGAAGTATATATTTATTCTGCTTTCAGTAGTATACTGACAAAGATATGAACTACGAAACTCACTGAGCAATTTTGGCCTAGTCAATTTTTCAATTTAAATTATTTATTTCTATGAGAATGAAATAAGGAAATACCTGCATCTATCATACTTTAAGCAGCCAGGAGAAAGACAATGTATAAATGCAATAAATAAATAGGGCATGGAACATAGCAACTAACAGCTAGCATACTAATTGTAATATAAAAGCTACATCCCATTCCCTCTATTCCAGTTCACCAATAATTCCATGCATTACTAATATTGAAAATTTAAAAGTAGCTTTGCTGATATAATATCCTCAATTCCCTAGCCTTCAATTACAGATCAAACTAAGATCAATGTAACAAAATTATAGTTTTATTAATTAATTAATTATATTAATAATTATATTAAAATAATAATTAAAATCAATAATGCTCGATAGAATAAAAATGCCAAATCCAATCTGATCATCTGGCTGATTGTGCAATGAACCATTAAAATGAATTATACAAATTTTTAAACAAATCATTATTTTTAATATAACTTTTTCTATAAAAATTAAATCAGCTTGGATAAACTTCCATTTCAATAAATTAACTTACATATTGTCAATCAATAATCAATACATTATGCCCTACATAACTCTTAGGGGACAGAAAAATTGCAGTATAATTCAAATTGGTATCTAATGCTATATTTTCTATTCTAAAAATTTTAGAACTAGTATACTCCTTGACCAAATTTCTATTAAAAACTACAATTAATTTAGTCACCCAACATAATCTATGTAAAAGAATTTTTACTAACTAAACAGTTTAATCTATATTATAATTCAATCCATAATGAAAGCTATAAAATTAAATGCATAATTGCTCCTACTAAAAGACTAAAAACTATTTTTCTTTCTCTTTTAAACTGAAAACAATTCAGAATTTACAAACATGATAGCAATAAAATAGGAAGCAGTGACAGTGATAAATGATAAAATACCAAAGCAAAAATAAAAATAGGGCTAAAGGAAAGTTAAAACCGTCATCCAGTGATTAGAAAAAGTCTTAGAATATAAGACAACTACCTGTGAGGAAAATATTCTAACTTGCAGGCCATGCCCCACCTAAGAATCTTTAAAATCCTGATATCCCCCAGCCCTGGTGACATATAATTCTTACTTTAGTCAAAAAGTGAACTTTACTTATGCGGAGGAAGCCTAAAAGGGCATTAATTTGATTTAAACAAGTTTCAAATTGTCCCCATTAAAAATCAAATTGACCCCCTCGGGGGCCTGGGGCCCACATTGGGAACCACTGATTATAGTATTTTGGAACAGACCAGAAACCAATGCAGTTGTAAACTCAGTTCTGGAAAAAATAAAGTTCCAATAATGTGGTCTCAGCAACTTAGCAGATACAGTATGTGTTCAATTAACTAAAGTTTTAAGGAAATCATCAAGTAAACCTAAAAATTCAAATGATTAGGTTTTTTTTTTTTTGCCATTTGTCTACATTTCCTAATCAGAAACATTAAAAAGTCATTTCCTTAAGCAAAGAAGATACTATACAGTGGTCCCAAACTTTTTGGGTACCAGGGATTGGTTCCATGGAGAGAGGTTTTTCTATGGAACAGAGGGGGTGTGGTTTCATGTGCTGCCTCCATCCCAAGGATTGGGCCTTTGCTTGTTTGCACAGCCTGGTTTCTGGAATGCCTCAGACTGGTACCAGTACCTGGACTGAGGGTTGGGAACCCATACTATACAGTACATTAAGTAGATTTTAAGCATATTGTAGGAAAAGGATTCAATTAAAATCCTGGTATCAATACATACTTACTAAATTGTGGAGGTCAAGAATAGTTGGATGCAGATATACATCATAATGTGTATATAATACATGCACGTGTTAATATATGCTTATGCATCTCTATGTACATAAACATGGATAGGAAAAGAATCTAGATTTTTTTTTACTCTTGAACTTTTCAACATTTCAAAAAACTTGGATACATGTTAACATTGTACAATGCTGCTTTTTGCTTTCAATAGATTTTCCTTCACTTACATACAATTTTGATCTCATTCGTCTCCCAAAACTCATGATTTTAATCAGATAAAGTGATGAAAAATATGGGTATGGATCAGCCTTATCCTAGGTACTGTAGATACTTTCACTGACATACACATAAACAGTATATTTTATTTGCTTTTTTTCTATTACTTTAATTTAAAAAGCAGATACTGCTGAAATAAAATGCTTTTTATAAAAGCATAAAATAAAATAATTTTTAGTTCAAATGAAATTTTCATTCTAATATACACTGAAATTAACAGTAGAGAGAATGCTTGAAAAGTAGTACTGTGTTTCCCCAAAAATACATGTCCTGCTAATAAGCCCAATCGAGCTTTTCGGCACCACAATGAGCCCTCCCCTAAAAATAACCCCCCCCAAAAAACTCTTTAAGATCAAAAAGAG
>JAPKID020005949.1:0-10878 GCA_026931265.2 Tropidonophis doriae | reverse complement strand
AAAGATTTGTTCCAAAGGTGGCCAGTGATTTCCTTCTCCAGCACATGGGTAAATACACCTGGAAACATCTACCTACCGATATATTCTCTCTCTCTTTCTCTATTTTTCTCTCTCTCTCCCTACCTACCTACTGTATTTCTCTGTCCCCTCTATCTACCTATCTACCTACTCTCTCTCTCCCCCTACCTATCTACTGTATTTCTTTCTCTCTCTATTTCTCTCTCTATCCCTCTACTTACTTATCTATCTACACACACTATCTCTCCCTACTTACCTACCTACTGTATTTCTCTCTCTCTCTCCCTATCCCTCTATCTACCTACCTACCTAACTACACACTCTGTTTCCCTACCTACCTACTTACCGTATTTATCTCTCTCTCCCCCTCTCCCCCTCTACCTACCTACCTACCTACCTACCTACCTACCTACTCTCTCTCTCTCCCTACCTACCTACTGTATTACCCTCTCTTTCTCTCCCTCTATCCACCTACTTACTTTAAAAAAAAATTGCCTCTTCAAAACCTGGGTGCGTCTTATACTCTGGTGCATCTTATACTCCGAAAAATACAGTAGTTTTATTTTAATATAAATAAATTTTCAAAGAGGCAGCTTCTTATAGTAACAGTCTACTGTTGAGAGGACTTACAGGTCCATTTCTTGACACTTCTTGACAGCCACACCTCTCACTCCCCAGCACCTGTCGTGTCGCTGCCTGACTTCTTCTGTCTACCACTCATAGCAGGACATCGCAAGGCTCATCGTACTGGTGCTGCCACTCGCACATGCAATGACACAACAGGCCACAAAGCTTCTTATTGTGAGCGGTGACACCAGTGTGACAAGCCTCACAGCGTCCTGCAAATGGCCACAAGTAGACATAGAAGAAGTTAGACAATGGTGCAACAGGTGTCAGAGCATGGGAGACATGGCTGTGATGGTCCTGAAGGTAAGACATCCCTGGAAAATAAGATCTGGTGCTTATTTTGGGCCCAAAAAAGAAAATAAGACCAGGTCTTATTTTCAGGGAAACACAATATATACAGTACACCTATAGTACATGTACATATACCGTACATATACACATGCACATATACAGATACATATATATTTCAATGTAAAGAATTGTGTTTTTGTCAATATATTTGTTTTTCCTAAAAAAAATCTAATGCTATAGTTTTTATCTTGGTTGGGTTGTTTTTTTACTTACATGTAAGTAAACTGTAATCGTGAATTACAGTTCACGATTTGATTTTACTAATAGAAAGTGGCTTGAGTAATAGGAAGTAGCAAGGGTATAGTTTAATAGAGGAGAGATTCAAGCAATCAGTATCATCAGGTTTTGTCTACTCTGTCTCATGTATATTGTGATTCTTTGGAATAAGTAAAATAACTTCCCCAGAAGATCAAACTAGTGGCTCAGACTGATATTTTGGATTCTTCTGATGCATAAAGATACAGAACCTTCAAAATAATATTTTATTTTAGAATATAGTCTGATTTCTAGCAATCTAGGTGTTGAACATTTAACACAACAAATAAATACTATAATTGCTTTCTAGAACAGAGATTTCTTCA
The DNA here is from genome assembly GCA_026931265.2 of Tropidonophis doriae. NCBI lineage: Eukaryota > Metazoa > Chordata > Lepidosauria > Squamata > Natricidae > Tropidonophis > Tropidonophis doriae. Next base: position 9,301 of record JAPKID020005949.1, on the reverse strand, counting down.
TTATTTTGGTAACCACTTGTAAGGGGCAGATATAAATAACTGTTTACTACAGGTAACAGAGGAATCTCAAGGTGATCTGAAACTGCAGTGTTTTCAACATCATTATCACAATTAAGAAATTATAATTTAAATTAATAATACAACTGAATCAATTTATTTAATGAATAACAAATGTGGCAATGTCCAACTGCTGGGACAGACCAAGTGTGTTTAAAGGTAAATGCCTTCTCAAGTTCAGTTCAATTCCTGGTGACTATATGAACACATCTGTATAGCTTTCTTCTCAACAATTCAGAGATGCCTGAGTTGACTCAATTGTCTCCTTTGGGCATTCCCCCCATCCTCACCCCCAAATTCTCAGCCTAATTCAAAGCACTAAGATTTTTTGGTGATCGCCCAACTAAACACTTAGTTGGGAGATCACCTCTTTAATCCAAATCTGCTTGATGAGAAGGATTTCCGGTGTGTATATATGAAATTGCAAAGAGTGATATTGATTATTCCATCTCATCCTAATTCATATTTTCAGTAATTAAAAAGAGGCATCTTAATCTGAAGTCATCCATAAATTATATTTACATTATATTTAATATCTGCATTTCATCACTTTAAAATATTTATTTACGTATTGCTTTTGCATATACTTCTTTTTGCATTTTTGAAAATAATTGACACTGACTCTCACAGTGGTCCTATGATCTTAAGAACTTTTATTAGAAATCTGGCATATTAGTGTCATTGTTGATGTGAATTTACATTTACAGTTGTATTTTAGCCTAAAGGAGAAAGTGTATCATTTTATACAGTTCCTTCAAACATTCCTTAATTTAATTTTACTTTCAAGTAGCCAATTAAGATTCCTCTATAGATTAACTCATATAAATCACCAATAGAAGGCATCACTTGTATTTATAAGGTCAACAGATCAAATAATTTTTGTTCATTACTTGAGGAGGGTTGATTTGCAGTAAAAAAAACCTACCCTGTAATGAATTAATCCTATACATTTATGTCTTCATTAATTAATACAGATTTAAAAGTCTGTTGCATTGAGTCATAAATTATCTAAGTATAGCTATAAATTCTATGTTCTCTTTCAAATTATTATTATTAATAATAATAATAATTGAATAAATAAATAACTTTGAACACCTTTCTGACGCCCAGCAATTCTGGGAGGTTCACGAAGTATTTTTTTTTCCTTTTTATTTGATTTTTTTTTTATTTGAATGATCTGTGATGCTATTCCATATCATTATGATCATTATTGGCTAATGTCAGGTTGTCTCATCAGTCAATCATAAAATTGAATAGATATAAATCAGTAATTTTTAGTGTTAATGTTTCTGTATTACACATCTTTAATGTTAAACAATAATTTAACTTTTAATCTTTTTAAGGCTGCGAGACATGACTTACCTAACATATTTGCCAGAGTATTCCATTTTTTAACACCCTCCTCCTTAATTGCTGAGAGCCAGTTTGGTATAATGGTTAAGGCATATACCAGAAACCAAAGAGAATTCTAGTTTCACCTTAAGCACAAAGATAACTAAGTGATACTGAGCTAGTCACTTTTCTCATTCTAGGAAGGAAGAACAGTGAAGTCAGATCTGAAAAATGTATGCTACCCAGAAAATTGCAGGGGCAGGAGTCAAAATGGCTTGAACACAAACGTTTTCCTCCACGATTGCTGTATTGTCACTAAACAACAAAGAGCTGATTAATGCACAGGTAGCAACAACCCAACTCCACACCTGCCAGTAGTTTTCTCATGCAGAACCCCTTTGATATGCCCCTGTTCTCTAGGATTTTATTGAAACAAACTACAACATTTTATAGATAGTACTCCATGTTTTGTTCAATCTTCTGGAATCACAAATATTTTTATACATGTAAAGTGGTTCAGTGGTCTCTGGCCTTTAGGTTTTGTACCTTTTGATGTACCTGGGCCATCATGTAGAATAGATCAAGCTGGAGTATCTATTTCAGTGGTTAACATTTTTAATAATCCTAATTTAATTCTCAACTGTGTTTTAAAATTGATTCCATTCTTGTGTGTTGAAAGCTGAAGAACTGAAAAGCTCAAGATACAGACATTATAGCCATTTCCTTGTTCCTTGGGTCTTATGTATGGTCTTATGTATGCAGATAGATTACATCTGCAGTCATTCTTGCACTTTCAAATTTCCTTGGTTTTTGTTGTCCTAGTCCTTACAAGTAATTTCAATATTCTTTCAAAATCTGACAAGAAAAAAGTTAATAAGCCTATTAGTATGTCCCTCTCTTTTTCCATAATTTATGCAGCAAAATTCTTTAGAGACATGACTAATTCAAATGAAGCTATAAAAATGTATTAGCTATTTCTAAAAATAGATGACTATGATAAAAACATGTCTGGGTTTCATTTATATCAATTAGGCAGCCAAAAATTCGGTCAAAGTTTATGTTTGCTGTTCCATCCAACCAATTATGTAAACATCTTTAATATTATAAATAATAAAAAAGCAGAAGAAACTCAGGAGTAGATATATGTGTTTAGGTAAATGACACATCGTTTCTGTTTTTATGTTTTCTGACATTAGAAGTTTAATTTTATGTTGAAATTCTTTCCTAATAGTAAATGAGTTTAAAAGTTGCTTTATTAGTTCCTATACATTTAACTTGTCAATTTAAGTTTCTTTTTTTAAAATAGTTAAATTACTAATTGTTTTCAGCCAATCACTTAGATTGTTTCTGTTTCAAACATGGAAATATATGCAAAAAATTCTAGCTTACTTTAGATATAGCATAAAGTAGATTTTAGAAAGTTATAATATAGTTTGTACATTATAAGACACTGCATTGCAACAAGGCAAAAATATGTTCTTTGGAATGTATAGGAGCACATACAATGATCTTTTTTCAAATCATTAAAACTGCTTCATCTTTTTTCAGCTAATTGAACTGTTCCTGGCTAGCATCACATAAAGTTGTGCGAATGGTCACTTCACTTTGCCGGATTACTACGTAATTTCACTACCAACATCCTTCCCAATCAATCTCTCTGTTAGAAAAAAGTTCTAGAATAATACTATAATGGCCAATGGGCTTTTATGCCATGTTGTGATAGTGAATTTTAAACATGTAATATGACTATATTTTACTGAAAACCATAAGTATTTTCATATTTATTTATGAAAATCATAAGTAAATAATGACTTACATCATTATTTGTTATTCTTTCTTAAAACTATTTATATTTCTGCAAACTTTACTGGTAATTTTGTCGTATCACATTGGTGAGATGACTAGCTATATAAATTTGATTAATAAATGAGTTGTTCCCTATCTAAGGCTATACTAAAGTTATTTCAATCCAGACACAGTTTTCTGATTTTAAATCAATAGAAAATACAGAGAATCTTAAATTTTTAGTAGGGCATGCCAAATAATAATTTAATAAATAAACATCCTCTTTTCAATTCTTTCAGAATAGTGCTAAATTCAAGTTCTGCAAATCGGCCACTTGATTTTCTGAAATCTAATTAGAAATTATATACTTTTCTGCAAATAATGAATTTATTACAATTTACTGCATATAAAATTTATTAAAATGGTATGAACACTAACAAGCTCTCACAAATTCGGTGGAATATCTACAAATTCTGAGATTCATTCATTCACCTAAAACTGATTGTGAGCATTCACAGAGATAGGTCAGTTATCTACTATGCACATATGCACTGGACCCTTCAGTTTCTTTCAGTTTAAGAAACTGTTTCTGTAGTAATAAATGTACACGACAATGTCATCTAAGCAAAGCATCTAATACCATTTGGTTTCCATGCCACGCATAGAACAACTTATGTGGGAATAATTTTCCCATATTTTCCTCCATCCCCATTGGCCATTACTGAGAATGGGAAAGGCATTAAAGCATCTGGAATATGAGTCAGAGGACTAGATATGAAAGAAGGAATCAACAATTCCACTATAATGAGTGGAAGAATTTTCTGTTTGCATACAATCCCCTTGCTATCAAAGCCTGTGTCCTGAGGAGCTTCTTAACATTACATATACAAGGTGCACAATAAGCAAAATATTAAGTGATCACCACTCTGGGCCTCATATAAAATGATTTCTCTTTATTTTTTGTATAATGGCATTTCAAGAGGAAAGAGTTGGAAACAGACAGGCTTTTTTTTTTTATCTTTGGAAGATTGTAAATCACTTAGGAAAATAATTACATACATTTCAATTTAGACGATTTAAAATATATTGTATTCTCATTTTCCAGCTTGTCTTGACAGATTTATGATCACGTAATGTGTAGAGAAATTACTGTGCTCACTTATTTATGCAACAAACTATTCATGCCTCTACACGTTGCTGCTTTTCTTGAATTAGCTACTCAAAGGAATATTTGTAAATTTGCTGCAACACTTCCTTCCACTTTTGCATCAGCAATCTAGTCAATCTGGGTCAATCTATACTTAGTTTAACTTTAGCAGACTTAAGATAGTGTGCTCTTTTCTGTGGTTATTTTACATTCATCATTATTTCCTTACTTACTTACTTGTATTTTTAAAGGGAAACAATAGCACATAGATACGTACTATTTCTTGATTTAGCATAGCATTTTTAAGTGCTTATTTTCTATTTCTGATTAAATAGCAGATTACTGGTTATTAAAATAATTAATTGACATGTTTTTAAAGCTCTGTTCTCATGAATCAGCAAAAGAAGTGATATGTATTTCATTCCTGTTTTTGTCAGAGGTTGCAGCACAAATGTCTTCACAAGACTTCACTGAACTAAAGCCTTCTTAATCAATGAATAAAAACAATAGTTTTGGTCATGAAATTGACCAAAAGGAGTAAAGCAGTTTGAAAGAATGTTAACTCCCACACTCTGGGTTGCTGAACAGTATTATAGAATTAATTTTAGTGCAACCTTTATTGAACATGAATTTAGTAAGGAACAAAACTTCCCAAATAATTTAGAATTCTCTGGAAAGTACTATTAACTGAAACATTACCTTATCGCTACATTGGATTTGTGATTTTCAGTATGAAATAAGCGTATAATGCTTCTTAATTAAGAAGACTGTAAACTGGATGTAAAGAAATTAAAATGTTAATTTGCAAGTCTGGTAACAGTACAGTAATAAATAAGTTAACAGTCAGGAAAATGCCCTCACTAGGAAAACCATAAATCAAGACCCAAAAAATTCTTTTTGCACTTAATTGAAGAACTTGCAGTAAAGTAATCATTGTTCAAATGGGAAATTTTTTTTTTATAATAACAGTAATACTATTACTTAAAATCTCATATTTTAACTCAGGATACCTGGCTGTTAAATTATACTGTAAAGTTGATCCTCTGATTCCCTATTTATGTTGAAATTTCCATCAAAATATTGGGGGGGGGGGGGAATCAAGCATTTCACATGCAATTGATTTTAGTATAAAGGATTTCAGGGACTTTTTCCAAAATGGACCATGTGACCATTCGATGAAATAGTTCAAGTGTAATTACGATTAAAGAGAGAAAATGGTTTCTGTAAGATAGTTAACCAGGTGAGGTTAGGAAAGATAATATGAATTCCAGCCTTTTTCAGGACACTGGCAATCTTCATTTCAAGCTACATTGTGAAGTGCTTTTTTTCTGAGATTAAGTATTGTAGCAGAAGCAGAAACTACCTTTTTCCCCTAACTGTGCCAGAATGCAACCTCTTTTTCTTTTTGTACTAACAAGACTGCTTTACCACTACAGCCCACTCTAAGTAATTAAATCAATTCTTTGTACTTACCATATTCTCCTCTAGTGACGGTACTAGATCTGATTATATGCTTCATGCATATTCAGACAACGGCACTGACAGCTCTTTAATGAGCTCTTACTTAATCAGTATGAACAATGTTCATCTTGTTCTCCCCCCCCCCCATACATTAGAGCAAGGAACAGTTAGGAGGGGGAAAATGAAACATCCAGCATTCATTTGAAAAATATATTGTACTTTGAAAAGTGTCTAAGCTGGGGAAGTTGCATTCTGCCCTTTAAAAGTCTGATGGACAAATTGGATTACTAGTATTGGATTAAATAACAAATGGTTAGAGGAGAAATGAGAGAGCTCACTGTGATCACAGGCTTTTAATATTTTTTTCCTATTTATAGAGCTGAAGGGGTCTTTAACCAGTTATTAAAGTCAGGATTAATTTGTAATGGTCCAACTTGCTAGTTTAAAAAGAGGGGAGGTGGCCTGCTTTATATAGAAATATAAACAAAATTGTAATATAGGTGCTATGTTGCAAAAACTACAAGGAATCAGCAAATTTTATATTTAAGGGCTGTTTTATACATTGTAATCATTTCATCTCATGTAACAATAACGAATTTGCAATCAAATGTCAAATCAATTGCAATATGTTTTGCTCATAATCTCAATACTAAATGTAAGGGTGTATCTTCAAAAGCAACATAAGCACCATTCTTATTTATGACTGTTTTACAGAATAATCCAAATAGGCTTTTTACCCTGCCAAACAAACAAATAAAAATGATTTGATTGATTTCTACCTAGGTTCACAGAAAAAAATTCCAAACAGTTTTTGCTGGAAAAGCCTATCATTTATTGAGAATCTGCAAAAGAAGCTGCAAAGAATTATGTAGAGATTTGCAAGTTCTGTGCATATGTTCAGTGTATTATCTCCTTAAATTTGAGTTTTAAAATACCTTTAACCATGCAGAACTGCAATATTTTTGGGAAAATAATTGAAAACCATGGCCAATGAAACCTTAACTTCTCTAAATATTGCACGCATGTGTCATTTCAGTGATCAAAAAGGCCTTCGTCGGAGCCACAATTGGCCTTTTTCCAAATGCCAAGGGGTTTTTTCAGCTTTTTCTTTTTATTCTTTCTTCTTTTGTTGTTACCCAAAAGGATTTGTGCCTATTACAACCTGTATCACATGACCAGTGTCAGGGCATCATATGGTCTAAGACGAACACAAAAAACAATGAATCTGAAAAGCAACTGAAAATGTTATTTAAAAGGCACAGGAGGTTCTTTAAAATGTTCATATTGTATACTACGTAAACACTGGAATTTATCTGCGACTCTAGCTTGATGCTGCCTTAGCTCCTGACATTAAATGTTTGCCCTTTCCTAATGTAATAGCTTTTAGAATTATACAATGATACTTGAAGGAGAAATGATCCCAATTTGCACTCCTGATCCAAGGTGTAGGATATTTGTTAAACATCTGTGTCTGTAAACCAAATATCTGGATATCTGTAAAAAAATTACAGTAAAAATCTCAGGATATGGATGGATAGCACACATAAAAATCCTTTTACAAATTCTGCTTCTATGATTTGAATAATTCAATATGTGCATCCATATAAGCTTCTGAAGACCTAGCAGTGATCCTGAGAACACTGTTGTAGGAACTGGAAGGTACCCTGTGTTACAGTGCAGCAGACTGTGCTCCATTTCCTGTGACATTGTATAAGAATGCCAACCAGCTTGCCTTTAGCTGCACTTCACAGAGCATGGAGACACTGTATTCCCCTGCTTTATTTTTTCTGCTACATTTTATTTATTCCCTATAGCAGCATGGAACAAGAGTGAGATCCCAGTCAAGGGAAGGTATATTGGCAAACAACAATATCTTTTTTTCCTGCCTAAACACAGAAATTCCTGTGAACAAGCTACACATTCTTGACCTAATCTCATATAAAAACATGCTAATTAGTTATATTATTCTAAAACAGGGATGTTGAACTTGTGTTGAACATTGTCATCATGTGATGTATCACAACTTTTCCCCCTTTTGCTAAAATGGGAATGGGCATGGCCAGTGCTTGATGCATCCGGCCCACAGGCTGCAAGTTTGATACCCCTGTTCTAAAGCAAAACCATTCATTTGAATGTCTTTCATCATTTCCCTTCTTCTGATAGTGCACTCTCATCCCCAGTGTCCTTATCTTATCTTTCCACTTACATCTTTGAACCATACTCTCCCTACTTCTGGTTGAGTTTGCTCTACCAATATTTCTCTTCTCCAGCACAAAATAAATGCTCCCTGCTTTGGCTTCTTTCCATCTAGACCAGGGGTATCAAATTCAAGACCCATGGCCCACATCCAGACTGTGGGGTGCTTAGATCTGGCACACAGGGCCATCCTGGAAATAGAAAAGGAGCGGCCCGCAGTGCCTCTGCTAGCATCCATCCCCCCTTTGGCCCATTTTTGGCCTGGACAGCTTCCTGTAGCACTGTCCCCTAACCTGTTACAAGCCAAAATGGAGCCTCCGGAGGCCTCCCTGGGCCTGTTACAGGCCGAAATGGAGCCTCTGGAGGCCAGATTCAACACTCCCCACCCCATTTCCCATGGCTTTACTGTATTTACTTTTCTAAGAGCTCCAAAAGATGTTGCCCCACATGGCAGAGAAGCCTAACTCTTTTATTCTGAAACCCAGAAGCTGTAAGAAGGTGAGATGTAAGGAAACCGCTTTTCCTATCTGAATAAAAGACTTCGACTTCTCTGCCATGAGGGGCTGCAACAAGCAGTCTCCTGCTTTCTACTTACTCAAATGAGTTCAAATGAGCAACTTCAGGGGTTGGGGCATGTCAGCCAATCAATAAGGGACTTGCAATTCAGCCCGATAAGACAAAGGAAGCAACCTCCTCATTGATTGGCTACTGCTGCTGCCTTAATTCCTGAAGCAGGAGGCTGCTGTGGCCCAGTCCAGGGCTACGCCTGGTAGCCACATGGCCCCAGCCAAACTCTTTTAATCAGAAGCTAGTGAAGATGTTTTCCTTAGATTTCATGTTTTTATAGCATCACCATCATCTGAATAAAACACTGGCTTCTCTACCAGTGGGGTCAGCCTCTTCTGAAGCTCTGGAGATCTTCAAAAAGTAAGTAATCAATGGGAAATGGGATGGGGAGGAGTAAGTGGAATCTGGGATGCTAGCAAAGAAGACCCAGTTAGTAGAGACCTGGTTGGGCAGGATAGGGGGTGGGGAAGCAATTGTATGGACCCTAGGAGAGCATAAGGTATCTCAGTAGATTTAGGGAGGCCTTTGATGGCCTGCTGCAGCACTAGATCCCACATGCACTTCCCCAATCTGAGATAGCTCATGTGCATTCGATTAACAAATGTATTAGAGAAAGCAGAGAATGATCAAGTTTCAAGTTTCATGTTTATTCGTATTTATACCCTGCACCCATCTCCCCGAAGGGACTCGGGGCGGCGCACAGGGAAATTTAAAATAAATACAATAAATATATCATACATTACCCTTATTAAAATC
>JAPKID020005948.1:0-10880 GCA_026931265.2 Tropidonophis doriae | reverse complement strand
AACACTCTATAAGCCTCTTAAAGGCTAACCGTGCCTTTTTTTTTAATGGACCAGTTTTCACAAAAAATGGGCCATTTTTTGCTCATTTTCCCCCCGCCCTCCAACCCCCAGGAACACTCTACAAGCCTCCTAAAGGCTATGAATGCCTCTCTTTCTTTCTTTCTTTTGACAAAAAATGGGCCAGTTTTCGTGAAAAATAGGCCATTTTTGGGTGGTTTGTAGAAACATTTTTTTTTTATTTGCCTCTTCAAAATCTTGGTGTGTCTTATAAACCGGTGCATCCTATACCCCGAAAAATACGGTACTTATGACTTGGTATCCAAGTTACAATGGGTTTGCAGACATATGACCACATTTTAGGTGCTGGGCAACCCAGTCACATGGCTTCATTTATGATATTTTTGCTGGAAACGGCCATCTACTTAGTTTTCATCAGGAAAACCACCCCATAGCAAATAATAGGTTTGTTTAACGACTGCCACTTTTGCTTAACAACTGCCACAAAAAACCTTGTAGAAATGACATTGACAACCATCATGACTTAACGATAATTGCCAGGCTCCGTGAGTTAAGTTGCAGACGACTTGTAGTAGAAGCTTCTGAGTGCACGTCATGGAATAAACATACTAGCTATGATTCTTGGACTACCAGCTTTATTTTTATTTTTTTCAGCTCATGACAGAGCTCTTGGGTGGCATGCGAGTGATCAAGTTCTATGCCTGGGAACCGCATTTTGATGCTAGAGTGAAGGCATGCCGAGCCAAGGAATTGAAGAGCCTGCGAGCAATTAAATACCTGGATGCTGTGTGTGTCTACCTCTGGGCAGCATTGCCTGTGGTTGTCTCCATTGTCATTTTCATTACCTATGTTTTATTAGGACACCAGCTGTCTGCCACCAAGGTGAGAAGTGCTGCTGTTCTGAGCCAATTCTTCTCTTTGTTATTCATTAGTGACTTGTCCTCCTCCAAGTCATCCCTATTCTTTCAGAATGAATTCTTTGCTTTCCAGAGTTATTACTGGAGCAGGCAATAGACCTGGTAGTTTCTACACAGGCAATGTCTTCATTTAGGTTTAGGTTTAGGTTTAGGTTTTATTGTTTTTTTATACCGCCCTACTCCCGAAGGACTCAGGGCGGTGTACCGCCAGAGTAAAACAAATATATAAAAGTTTAAAAAGTTTTAAAAGAGATATTAAACAATTTGGCCTAACAATGAAAAAACCCAACCAACCCTGATTAAAATTAATAAAAATTTGTAATTTAAAAATCATGTTTTATGCCAGCCCGGCTTGTTGAAAAAGAAAAGTTTTAAGAGCACGTCGGAAGGTGCGTAAGTCAGGGATAGTTCTTAATTGCGGGGTCCATTCGTTCCAGAGGGCAGGTGCTCCCATGGAGGAAAGTCTCCCCCTGGGTGTCGCCAGTCGACATTATCTAGCCGACGGCACCATGAGGAGACCCTCTCTATGGGAGGCTCTCGGTGGCAGAAGGCGATCTCGTAAGTACCCAGGTCTGAAGTTGAAGTCCGCGTGGCTCAAAATGGGCACAGAAGTTCTGTGCGTCTCCAATCGCACTCCCCCAATAAAGAATTCTGTTTTATTCAAGCGATCCAGGTGAAGAAAAACATTTGACATTTTCCGAAATATTTGAGCCTCCGATGACTTCAAGAGGCGAATCTCCCCTGGGAACATTCTGCAGACAGAACATGATGTTCCTCCCCACTCAATTATTCTGCAGGCTACGTGTCACCCAGTAATCTTTTACAAGAAGCACACAGAGGGGGGGGGGGGAGGAAAGCATCAGATAAAGCAGAATAAGTACAAGAAGAGACCTCTGGTCTGCGTCACTCAACTCACCACCCAAGAAACATCTTAATAAGGAATTGCTCAATTCTGGAGCCGAAAAAGGTGGGATCAAGAGAAAAAACCGCCTGGGATGAGCTGATTTGGTTTAGCTCTTATGTATTAATTAGACCAGGGGTAGTCAACCTGGTCCCTACCGCCCCCTAGTGGGCGTTCCAGCTTTCATGGTGGGCAATAGGGGTTTAGTCTGATACTGAAAACACTTTCCTTTTTTAAAATTTAATTTGTTAAGGATCTCTCCGTTAGGAGACCGAGAAATGTGCAGCGGAATATAGTGAGAGAGATGTTGCTAGGTATCCACATTATCAGTCACAGACACTGTAGGTAAAACAAGGAGACTTTTACTTGCATTGGAAAAATAAAGTAAGAGACACTTCTTCACAAACAAGTGATAAGTCGTCCTGACTCATACACCCAGTCTATTGCTCAAACGTTGGCTTACAGTTGCTCAACTCACAATTCCCCTCGCTGATCAATAACTGACATACAGAGCAGCCATCATCCCAGGATCAGTGTCTAACAGGGATTCTGGCTCCCTCTTATGGCTGATTGAGGAAACAGCAGCCAACCACATCTCACTGTGGCAGTTAAAGTTACAGATACCATATTCCAATCATGGCTTATATATATTGCCAACCCAACACTAGGAGTACATTCCTAACATAATTGACTTCCCTACTTGTTATTAGTGGAAACTAATCAAGGAGAGAAGCAACTTAGAACTGAGGAGAAATTTCCTGACATTTGGAACAATTAGGCAGTGGAACAGAAGTTGCCTCCAGAAGTTGTGAATGCCCCAACACTGAAAGTCTTTAAGAAGATGTTGGATAACCATTTGTCTGAAACGGTATAGGGCTTCTTGCCTAAGCAGGGGGTTGGATTAGAAGACCTCCAAGGTCCCTTCCAAATCTGCAATTGTATTGTATCTATCGATATACAAATATAGAAAGTTTGATAATGTGGGCAACAGATGAAATGATGTATACTGATGGGCCGGCCCACTAATCTTTCTCCATTTCATGAAATTATTTGGGACATGGAGAAATTCACTGCAATTAACCTTTCTAAAGAAAACAGTCTACACAATTCTGTTAGGCTCAAGCAATCCACACTGATACAGCTGGAAAAAATGTATTAATATAGACAACTATTATGAAAAGACAAAGTTTATTCAGGTCCCCAACTCAAACAAGATGAAATACACATTTGGCTTAACTATTTAAGAACATTTAATAGTTTATATTGTATAAAATATGCAATAAAGCACTGCGCCTCACATTTCTTACCTCCTTTTTCATCATTCTTTCATAGTTTTGTCTATGGATACATATTCTAACGCAGTGGTAAGCTCTTTATGAAAAGTTAAACTATCTCCCTATTCTTCATCTGAGGCACACTGGAAACAATTAATGAACTTTTTGAACAATTGACTGTTATAGACCTTCCTGGTTGTTTATCAACCCCTCTTTCAACCTATTTCTGACATATTTTTCAAATTCAAGATTTAAAACTGGACAATCCACTCACTGTGTATAATTGGATAATCCATTCTATGTGATATTAAACATTAGATTTTATTGATGAGGTTTGTTTAGGACATAAACTTGTGTCACTGAATTTTGGGGCTCTAGTAAAGTGACAAGTTCCAAGAACTGATGGTAAAATCCAGGTGCTCAAACCATTCTTTCTGCTCATTTCTGCAAGATTTCACTTCATGTTCTATACACAAAAGAATCAATATTTGATGTTTGAAACAAAACATTACATTTACTTCCCCTTTCATTAAATCCACAAGGTAACAATTTTTAAAATTATTCTCAACAATTAATGATTTGAAGGCAGACTAACAAGTATGCAAAATCCACAATTGCGTGGTCAAGAAACAGGCTTTGTTCTATTATGGCTAAGATTCTACTATATGTAGTCTAATGGATTATTTCTGCTTGGCATAAATCTTTTCCATAGCCTAACAAATCTTTACCATATGTGAAGATTTAAATATGAGAACATATATGGGGTCCCCTTAAGTAATTTGCTCAGAGTGAGGATGTAACTTGGATAAACAGCAAAACATTTCAAGCTAAAAAAGAAAAGAAGTCCAGATATTGTGACTCAGACAACGCTACCTGGATGACTGACTCTTCATTGACAAATCTTCACCAGGTTTTGCTGGTTTGCCAGCTCTTATATTTTTGGAACATGCTACCCAACTTGGTAACAATTATCCAAATTTTGATTTCTCCCCTCCCTCTTCTAGCTATCACATCTCTATCTAAATTCAAGAAACATACCTGGACAATAACTGCAACTTCAATGGGGTTCTTTTCAAAATGTTAACTAGTATAATATAGCTACATTTCTGCTTACAAATATATTTAGAAATGATGTATCCTCATTATTTAAAATGAATAATTGGCTGCCAATTTATTTATAGACCTATCAAAAGTGTTATTTTTTAGTTTCAAAGCCTAAGCACTTACAGCTATAATATGTAAAGTTTAATATTTTTGTGGTAAGCTATATGAATAGTTTTGAATTCTTAAACACATCTAAACATAAATCAAGCAGAAATGATGAAAAGGTGGCACAATATATTAAATTTGTGCATCACAAATAGATAGGTAGGAAATGGCTGAAGAAGACTGGGAAAATCACACTGAGCATACAAAACAAGATACTTGTGACTAGGAGAATGAGGAGACAACTGGCACTATTGTATAGGGAAAGGACAATTACACCAGGTTTGCTTCAGAAAATGTTTCAGAAATTCAGCAATAAGTTATGAATCAATTGATACACATTGACTAAATCATTTGATACTAAATTGACAGCTTTTTGAAAAAGAATGGATGAAAAACTTACCAAAAAAATTTTTTATAAGAGGAGATGAAAGAGGAGATAAAAAAGTTGAGAAGATGGAAATCTATAAGTCAAGTATCTAGAGATGTAAAGCATATTAAGTAGATATTATGGAGAGTAAAATATAAATTCTAAACTGGAAAGAGAATTATATAATTTGGCACTGCTGGAACTGAGAGAGAAAGAATTTTATTTGAGATGCTGATAAGCCTGCAACTTTTGAGGACTGGCCGTAAGTTTCCTTGTTCTTCATTGTCAAAACTTTGAATGGTTGCTGAATGAACTGTTGTTAACCAAGGACTCATGTACTGCATATATTCAACATTCTGCTAAGAGGTCTCTCAAATGTAGCTGTTTCAAAGGAGAGGCTGATGTTTAGAGGTGATCGTGCTTAATGTACCTTCTTGGTTGATCACATCCAATCATTGATTTTTCTACTTGTTGACTTTGTCTTATACTTTTACTTTTTTACAGTATCCCTGCTACTTAGATTATTTGCAATACAAGTCTCTTTGCCCTTAGAGCTTCCTTTTGCGATTCTCTCTGTGTATGACCTCAATCACCTTCCAAATCACTATTGTTTATCAGCCTCTTTCTTATGAGTACTTTCCACCTCTAGAATATTTTTGGGGTAAGACAAATTTATTTGGTTGCCAGAGAAAGCTCCCTATATACGTGTCTTACAACAGCCCGAGACAATTTTCTATTTCAACTTACCAGTTCCTTCATTCTGTTAAAATGCTACAGGTTACTCTATTGATCCTCTCCTCTCTTTTTTTGCCCTTATCACTCTTCTGGTGGTCACCATGGTAATATTGCAATCCACAAGTGAAAGTGTCTCAATTGCAAACAAAAGAATAAAAGGCAAGGTAGGCCCCTTTTTTCCTGTTTTGTCTTCCTGTGCCCTTAATACTGATGTCTCAAATGGCACTTGGTGTTCTAATATTTATATTAAAAAGTAATCATTAGATTTTAGAGCACTTCTTAAATAAAATTTATTCTTCATTTTGAAAATGACTAGGTGGACGAATAAAACATATTTAGTAAAAAATCCCAAACACACACACTGACAAAATCAATTTTGCAATCTGAAATTAGGAAAATCAGTACTGTAGTACAATTTGAATACATTTGAAATTAATTCAGATTTAGCCTGTTGAGCTTTTTTTTCTTTTTAAAACACACAATTCTGTGAAAAACTATAATATGAAACTTCAACCACAGGTTCTTTAAAACTGCATGAGATGATTCCTATGACACCCATTGCAAAAGAAACCAGAGCCTTCAGTTTAACATCAGTCTCACTGCTCTTTGGACTTAAGCCAGTTCACCTTCCAACAGTATCTGTAAATCCAAATGTAAACAAGTGGTGGTATATATTTCCCAAAAAAACCAATGACTTTTTGGGAATTTAAATTCTACCAGACTAGCTGTGCTAAATATTTACTTCACTAACTGCTGATGAAATGTATGAGTCAGCTTGGAGTTAACAAACTCTTCTTATCTTGAAGTTAAGTATAGAACTTGCTAGGCTTTCTACTTAGTATAAAACCAAACTTATAGAAAGAAAAAGGAAGGAAAGCATTTAAAAGCGGAAGCATTCTAACAGGAATTCTATTTCCATAAAACCCATACTATCTGGGACATGAAGTTCAAAGGTCATGGGAGACCACTGTTGGTAGTTAAAACCTACCCCCTCTTAGAAAAATGAAATATTTTAGAATATATTAAAAAGGAAGAATATTTCCCCTAAAACAGAAGTGGAAACCAAAGAAACATGTTTTTAGGCAGAAAATAGACTCACTCTTAATAGCCCTCCACCTTTGTCAATAAGCCATTAAGGCCTGAGTCAATCTCTCTACATAACAAAAGTAAGATTTCTACAGATTTCACCACATGGCACCTGGGAAGAAGCAATGCTCAAGCAAACTTGGACTCAAAGCACAGCCTACAGAGTTGTCCCTGCATGGCCCCATGGGAGTCGGACAACCAATCAGAATACAAGGTCAAGTTCAAAACCAAGAGAGGGCATAAAACCAGGGACTTTCAGCATCTCTGCCCTTTTTCTGTTCAGGAGCTCAAGCCATATGATCCTGTCCACCATTAAACCATCTTTCCAAGTGGCCTCCATGTTTCCAGTGTCTTTTTCACCACTTGGAACTGAACTCAGAAGGGCATTTCTTCCAATAGCACCATGCTGAAAACTGCTATATTTAGTATCAGTCCTTTAAATCAGGAGACACAATGAGAGGAGGACAAATGACTGTAATGAGTATTAATCACAGGAAAAGGAAGCACTAGAGTCATACAGAGAACATAGAAAAGGTAAAAACTGCTCCCCTGAGGTGTTGGTATTACAAGTATTAGAAATCCCAAAGGTGCTTTTCCAAAAGGCAACTGGACTTTCTTCTCCAGCTCTCTTTTGGAAAAGTTCCTTTGGGACAACCATGACCTGGATGACTGAGAATCTCCATAGACAATTACTAGAAATCTGGAATTAAAGCCGAAGTATCTGAAGAGGCCATTCATGAAATAGTTGATTGTATATATAAAGACATAACAACACAAAGAATTGTGATGCTAAATTATTTCCCTAAACTTTAATTTAATTTGTAATTTAACATTGAGCTTTTGTGCTTTAGAGCCTGGAATTTAGTAAAGAGATTATTTTATATAATTTTTTTTCTTCTTGATACTAAGAAATTGATTCTGAATATGAGTCTTAGTTGTTTTTAAAGTTTGTATATTTAAAAAAAATGAAAAGATGAAGCAATGTTCCCACAGTCTAAATTTAATGACACCTAAAGGGCTGTACTAATTCCATATTGATACAAATAGATATTTTGTGGATCTTTCTTCTTTATACTGTCATATTTATAGCTAAATTCTAATCACTAATATGTATGTAAGGTATTTTCAATTACATACCTACCGTTGTTTGTGTAGCTATGAATTTTTAAAAGGCTGTGGATTGTGAAACATAGCTTTCTTTCCAATTATTTATATTTCATTATGTGGATGAGATAATTGAACAATTTTCAGTGGAAGTTGATAATGGCAAATTAAATACTGAAAAGGGCAAATTGAAGGTGGCCTGTAATAAATACTATCTGTAATGTATCCATTTACATATATGTGCATGCAATATTGCCAGAATGAGAGATAATAAAACTCTAGATTCCTTTAAGGCCTAGCTTTAAGTCTTTAAAAGGAGAGCATTTAAAATTTTTAACTTAAGGCTACTTGAAAAGATAATTAAGAGTAAAAAGCAATTAAAAATATTACTCAGCTATCTTGAGACACTAATCCAGATGGAAATGTATATAGAAATTAATTCATGTTAATGTTTAGATCAATGTAACACTAAAAAAGGTTATATCTAACTAGCTATTTTCTTCAATATATTCTCAATAAGGCTATAAATGGAAAATCATCACATTTGACATACCTTTCTCTATATGTATCATGTTATTGATATCCTGTGCTACCAAAAATTCTTACCCTGAAACTTGTTTTAAATTTATATAGCCAAATATTTACCAGGTACAGTCTACATAGCAGTCTGCAAATCCTGACCTCCAGACAGCATATAATATTCAATGTTATAGAGATTTTGGGGTTTTGGTTTCCTTATTTTTAACTTTTATTGTGCATGAAGTAATATAGTAACCATTTCTTTAAAATGTATACTTTTCTGTGTACAAAGCCATATGCCACATTATCATTTTCTTCATTCAGTTGTCGGAAAGATGCATATTCAATTTACAAAACATTACAAATACTAGTGGATCATTTAGAAATGGCCCTAGACAGAAACACTACCATAACAATCTAATCCTATTAAAGTTAAATGCCTCCAAAGGGCATTTCCATTCACAAAAGGTGGTCTCCTGTTTCACAAAGTCATAATAGGATTTGCAAATCACATTTTACAGTTGAGAATGTCATGTAAAGGTACCCAAAGCTAGTTAGTTAAGGAAGGTAGTCAAAGAAGCCCTGGCTTTTTACATGATGTCAGAGGGGGAAACACTCTATTGTTTATTCCCTTGATAATATTCATACCTAAGCTATTACTGGTAAATGTCGATATTTGAATCCATCACCTTCTTGGCCTAGTCATCGTGTTTAATATCACGGTTGGGATCGGGCAAGTGGAAGTCAAATGGAAAACTTGGTAGGTGTTGAACCATACGTCACATACATGATTTTCAGCTTAGCAAGGGAAGATAAACGTGCCGGTAGGCATCCCCCTCCTCCCCCAACCTCCTCCCGACCCAAATCCTACCAGGTGAGGAGGGAACAGAGCTTACTCTGGGGCTCTTTCCGAGAGTTACGGACGGCTATTTACGCCTGAAACAGCAGGAAGGCAACTCCCTGGCCGAGGCTAACGCGCCATAATCGCTCGGGGAGGAAGCCGCGAGCGCGGTTGTTGTTTTTTTTTTTTTACCTGATAAACGTGGTCTTCCCGGTGCTGTACTGACCCACGAGGAGCACCATGGGCTTGTTGTCGAAGTCTGCATCCTCCAGGGCGGGCGAGTGGAACTCATGAAAGCGGTAATGCTCCTCCAGCGGAAGCAGCTTCTTCGCGTAAAGCTCTTTCAAACCGCCGGTCACCGTTTCCACCACGTCCTCGTTTTCGCCGGGCTTTTGGTGCCCGCTGTGCTTCAGCCAACTGAACATGCCGATGGTCGCTGCTAGCGGCCGGTCCCCAGCCGCTCGTTAGCTCGCTCGTTCTCTCCCGCCCGGGCTGCCCACCAGACTGGAAGGCCGAGCCGGCAAAGCGGTGAACCCCGCCCTTCCTGGTACGCTCTGTGGTGGCCTAGCTGAAGGGGAGGGACGTCCCGGGGCGGAGGCTGGGAGCGCCAGGGCGCTTTGCTCCATGTTGCTCTCTCTCCTCCTGGAAAGCGGATCCGACGGCGACTTAATAAACCACGAATTTTATAGCATAGCAAGTGACAGGAGCCAGCCCGGGCATTTAGGTTATGGTTCTGTGGGACTAGAAACCTGGAAATTAGGTCAATTGAATTAAACCGTAAGTTTAATTTATTAGGCATCCAAGTGGAAGAAGGGCGCCCTCTCCTTTCCAAAAGCAAGATCGGCTGAATCAGCTTTCCCCGGACTGTCCGGATATACCGGGAAAGGGGAAAGTCAATGCATTGCTTTACTGCTTCTGCTCAAAGGGCGACCAGAGCTTCTCTGGAAGTGCCAGCCCATCCTGTCACCTTTAGTACACACGGAGGAAATGAATCTCGGGTACTTTTGGGGGCATGGCTGTCTGAAAGTGCTCCGGAGACTTGGGCCTGAGAAAGGGCGGAGCAAACCCACCTCTTGAATGGTATCAAGATCGCTGTCGATCCAAGTGAGAATTAGTTGGTGAATAATGTAAAGTGTCACCTTTCAAAGTCTCCCCTGAGTCTTGCGAAGTTATCAAGGTTTTTTTTTAAAAATTATGAGGCTCAGTAATGGAATTTCCTGCCAAACTCCATTATGGTTTAAGCATATATAATTTAGAATAGTCCCCTTTGGTTAATAGATAATCCTCAAATACTGGCAATTATGGCACATAAAGAGGACCTGATTTTGAATTTTGCTGTGGCTTCAATAATTATTAAATTATAATTCATGTCTGTTGTCAATTCTGGGTGCATGCCTAGGTTTCTGTAATTCACAGACTTATTTGTAACTTTATTTTTTGTTAACTTTAATGTATTTTTCTGTAACTTTTGTGTGTGACACTGGTAGTTAGTGTATGGGTGAATATATCACATGGTTAATCTATACCACGGGTGTCAAACTTGTTGCATCACGTTATGTGATGTATCACTACTTCCCTCCCTCCCATTTGCTAAACTGGGGTGGGCATGGCCAAAGTGTGACGCATGTGGCTCATGGGTCATGAGTTTGACACCCGAATCTATACTCATGGGTAAAGTAGATACTGTAAGCACAGCTTAATTCAATCAACGTAGCATGGCAGTTTAGGTCCTAGTATTAGGTACCTATGTTTAACATCACTTTTGCAGAGTTTAAAATAATTATATTAAGGGCATTTGGAACATTATACTAATTTGTATAGTATTTATTTTATTATTTATTTTCAAAATTTCTAAACCGCACCCTCTCACTCAAAAGGACTCGGGGCAGTGTACAGGCAAATTAAAAAC
>JAPKID020005947.1:0-10881 GCA_026931265.2 Tropidonophis doriae | reverse complement strand
TGGAGTTTGGCGAGGCGTTTTAGGATGTTTTAAAATGCCTCTTTACGAGCGGCTGGGACGGCGAGCTCAAAAGAGCCACCATCGGAGCCGCTGCTCAAACCGGAAGCTTCCAGGATGGCTATGTAATTCTGAATCGGATACATTTATATGTGTATAAATGCCTCCTTTGATATTTGTTTCAATAAGGCTTGGCATTTTTAATTCACACATACTTGAAAAAGTACAGC
This sequence comes from Tropidonophis doriae, assembly GCA_026931265.2. Classification (NCBI taxonomy): domain Eukaryota; kingdom Metazoa; phylum Chordata; class Lepidosauria; order Squamata; family Natricidae; genus Tropidonophis; species Tropidonophis doriae. The sequence goes on along the minus strand of JAPKID020005947.1, from coordinate 10,654 downwards.
CTCTTATTTGATACTGGGTATCAGAATAGGTATATCTCACAAAGTTATAATTGTGTTGGTCGGTGATAGTATAACATATATGTAATCATTTTGATTTCATCATTACTTATCAAAAATGCCTGTTTGGGAAACTCAAAAGTTTTATGTTTGAAGGAAATAGATGGAATATGGTGTCAGGCACACAAAAATGCTCTTGAAGAAGCAGCATGTCAAGTTGTCTAAGACAACAGAGAGCATGGCTCTATTGCTACAGTATATGGCAGTATAAGTTGTTTTGCCCAACAAGAAAGCAAGAACAAGAGTCTACATTTTGTAGAGTCAAGGCCCTGTCTAGATCAGGGGTGTCAAGCTTAAGGTCCAGGGTCCAGATCCAGCCTGTGGGGTGCTTAGCTCTGGCCTATAGGGTCACCCTGGAAGTAGCAAAGGACCAGCCCGCAGTGCCTCTGCCAGCAAAAATGGAACCCGGGGGCCCACATGTAACCCTCCTGATCCATTTTCACTGGCAGAGGATTGCAGGACACTATCGCAGCCAAAAACTAACCTTGGGAGTCCCTTTTCTCTGGCAGAGCCCTCAGGCTACCACAGGCACTACTGACATGAGTGATGTTGAGCTAGCCACTTCCGCCCCAGCTGCCCAAGGTCAAACACATTGCTGATGCGGCCCTCAATGAAATCAAGTTTGACATCCCTGGTCTAGATTATAAATTATGAAAGATGGCAATAACTTGATCAAACAGGTCAACATCAGTGATGGTTGCATGTAAAGATGGGAATTGCTGAAATGTCTGACTATAGGTGAAAGGTCAAGTACAATAATCTTGCACTTTCTTCATAATAAGAACAACTGGAACAAAGGTTCATTTGAATGCCAAGAAATGTGAGGCCTCAGGCTTCTTCCTTATCACCAATATTTTCTAAGTTAGGTAACTTAACATTCTAGGAAATAGAATGAAGCTTCCTTTGAAGAGACATTTGATGACTAATGAACCATCCAATGAATAGAATGTTTCTCAGCAAGAACACTCTAATAATAAAACTACTAAATTTATCTTTGAAATGGCAACTTTTATTTAAATAAAGGATTTGGTGCTTCCAGCTTCAAAGACACCTGCATTTTTAAAATGATAATTAAATCTTAAGAGACAACCTCCCTCCTCATCAGTCTTTATAAATGCTTATTAACTATAAATACATTGGATTTCCACATTTTAAAGACAATAAGAATTCTTATCAAAAATTTTAATAGATTTTAGATTATGACTAAGTAACAGTTTCATTGGGTGGCATTGAGTGTGTACATAAAAAGGAATGAGTAAATCATTGAATCGCTGAAGAGGCAATGACAGAATAATCCTTCAAATAACATGTTTTTGAGGTATCATAAAATTCTTGTAGTCTGGGAAGATGTCATTGCTGATAGCGCTTAATATTTTTAGACATTCATATTTTTAAAAAAACTATTCTTACGTAGCTGGACAATGAAAGATGATTTTCCACATTCTTCTTATTACAAAAAAAATGTGTCCTTCAAAATTGGAACCATAAATTTATGGCTATAATTACTTAGTGGATTAAAACCCTGATGTTACTTGGGATTTATGAATAATTGGCTTATTGACATGGATTATTCATCAAATTTTAATAATGAAATAAGGTCATCCTTTGTTTAAAAACGTGTATTGTTTAAAAGTTGCATATATGAGAAACCCTTGATTTCTTGGGGGGGGTTGCTTTCTTGCTTTCTTTTTACATATTTCATTTCTTTTTCTAGTCTAATTAAAAGCAAATGTTTAAATACAGGATGCATGTCAAAGGTTTACAACCATGAAAGAGCATGAAAGTACAACTGGCAATAAGATAGACAATAGGGCGCACACACTTTGGCATGTGCAGAAACATGCATGCAGCACCTCATTTTGAAAGCAGCCCCTTCACTCATACACAGGGAGACAACCAAGGGTGTCTATTAAAGAAAAAAATAGTTCAGATGGCAGCTATGAAGACCCACCCCTTAAAGGTATTGTAATGACATGGTCATGGCCATCATCTGACTGGTTTTATATACACGTACACCACTACAATCAACCAGTGGATATCTCTGGAGACACCCAAGAGCAGCTTTTGAAGCACCTGTGTGAACTTCAAAAGAATAATCGACATCAACAATTCAAAAATGTGTGCTTAAGAATGTGTTCTCATTCATGCCTCTTTTGAACAATTTCATAGCTGTAATAGAGATGCTTCGAGATGCTTGAAGCTCTAGGAGATGCTAAATTCCTTTTACACATTTTGGAATGATATGGACTAAATTCTTCCCAGTCAAAACACTATTATTCCTTTAGCATTCAGTGCTGTTTCCTTCCACTGGGAAAGAAGGTGCATATCTTACATAGATATCAATTGGGAGAAATGAAACCCCAATTAGAAAGGTTGGACTGTGAAAACTGAGTCCAGGAACAAGGAGGAGGCTCAGTTGTCCTATAATTTAGGACACCTGGGCAGTGGATTGGTGATTAAGCTTCTGATTAAGAGGCCTTCTTCTAGCCTCATAGGAGTATCATTATTCCTGTTGTGTACTTGCCTAGATGTAGATACTTGGGCTATGACAGAGATAAGTGACACAGTCTTTTCTGGTAAGCCTGGGTTTGTTTAGCAGCATTCCTGGAGGGATATCTGGAACAGTTTGAAGTGTCCCAAGTAATGAGATGAAGGAAAGTGTGACACCCCCTCTCCCCCCAGTATTTAGCTGCAATTGACTCCCCTAAGCCTTATATTTCTTCATTTGGAAATTTATATTGCAAGTTCTCTAAGAGACAAAGCTCTTCCCTTAGGGGAAGAGATCTGAACGTGAATCTGGTTGTATAATAGCAATAACACAACTACTCAGCAGGACTCCTGGCTCTTCCATTGAACATCTTTGGAGGCAAAAAGACTTTCGGTTACCTAATTGTTTTGTTTTCTTATTTTCCAGATTCCAGACTAGATCAGTCTAATTTGAGAGGTCAGAATGTATCTGTGCAGAGCTGCCTCCCTCCAATTCATTCAATTCTCAGTTTGCCCTGTGAATTGCTTGTTCTGACTCCTTTTTAAAAAATATGCCCAAAGTGCAATACAACACTGCACACTTGCTCGTAATGCAAGCTATCAGTACTGTGTCTCTTTGGTGCACTTCTAACAATGTAGAATTCTGCAATGCCTATTGCCTTGATAAAACTAAAATGCTTTTGTCTCACTCCTTTGAAAGTTAATTGCATTGGTGTTGCAGTTTAGCATCACACAGTTATATAATTTGCTAAAACCCAAAAACCAAGCAATTTATTTTGAATCAAGCTATCAAATGGATTTGGGAAAAATGTGCATATTTGCTGGACAGCTAGTGTGGAGTAATGGATAAAATTTTAAGTAGAACTGGAGAGACCTGGGGATTTTGATAAGAAAAAATGCTACTGCATTTTCACAGTTTAGTTGATTACATTCATGGCTTCTTATCCATTGTTCTATGAAAATATTTAGGATGTATGCTTACAACATTCACCATGCAAAAAATCATTAGGTATTTCCAAATGAAAATAGCTCCATATCCAAATTGTACCCAGTAAAATAAACAGAGAAACCCAAACATATATGAGAAATAACAAAAAACAACAACCTTAAATCTTATTTTTCTTATATTTTTAGGATTCCCCATTTATTTCAGTGGTATAATTTGGATATAGTAATGGTATTATTCCTATGTTGAAATAATTACTGATGTTTTTAGAGGCACGGTGACTGCTTAATTACAATGTAGTGTTAGAGCACACGAAGGACTTTAGATCCAGGACTTTAGATCTAATCCAGAATTGTCTATAGATTTTCCGTATTTCATCTGCATAACAAAATTTTCCATGAGTAGACTATGAGTAAATATTTCATTTGGGTTTTGTAGCACTTATTGCTGGTTTGTGTATAATATGCATGCTATATCTTTAAAGGAATCAAAGAGGCATTTGCTTCTCTTAGCAACCCATTGAGAACTTTGGTAAGTCCTAATGATGATGGGCAATCTGTACATGGTTACCCATCAACCATGCAGGAAGTGGGCAAGTAACATTATGCGTATCACTGTTTGTGGTGGTTTTCCTCTTTCCTCAATGACCAGTTCTAATGGATGTCGGAGAAGAGACGTTTAGCTCTGAGCCTCAACAATATAGAGTTCATCAGAGTTCACCACTTCTTTTTAACATCTACATGAGACTACTGGGGGAAGTCATTTGATGGTGTTGGATATATCTTCAGTATGCTTATAATACCCAGTTATGTAGCACATCTCCACCCTGGAGCTGTTGACCTGTCTCTGTGTGAGGGTCTGGTTGGAGAGAATTTTACTCTGACTCAAACCTAGCAAGGAGAGTAGCTATGTATCCCTGTGAAATTAGTGAGATGTCATATTTGACTCTTCCTGGGATTGCACTTTCCCAGACAGCTTGTGGACAACATGGAAGTCAAGAAGCAAATTGCAGTTTTACATAGCTTCATCTTGTTTGCAAGTATTACGCCCTGGGTCCTTTTTTAGGAGAAGGTGCGGGATATAAATCCGAAATTTAAAAAAAATTACTGATCCCTGGACTGGAAGGCCTCATAGTCACTGAGACTCTGCTTTTCTAGTTGGATTACTGCAACATGATCTTTATGGGTCTGCCCTTGAAAGCCATCTGGAAGTTACTACTAATCCAGAATGCAGCAGCAGATGCTGATCTAGGTGTCCCATGGCTTATCCATATTACACCATGGTTTCCTGTTTGTTTCTGGGTGCACTTCAAAATATTGGTTATTGCCTTTAAAGCTCTGAGAGGTTCAGGACTAGACTATGCGTAGTACCACTACTCCATAATCTATTTTCCTAGATTTACCTATTTTCTTAGATCAGATATAGTGGAAACCCTCCAAGTACTTTACTTTGAAGTTGTCATCTGTGGGGCATAGAAAGTGCTCCTTCACTGAAGCATTTCCCTGACTTCTAGAACATTCTTTCCTCTAGAGATCCAGCAAGTCCCTATCCTCCTAAACTTCTGGAAAGTCTTCAAGAGCTGGGTTAGTATGAGGCTGGAACCCAGTTAAATTAAATGTTGCTGTATGGAGCAGCATATATGTTGATGGTAGTTGGAGTTTTTGATGCTGTTTTTATTGTCTGTTTAATGTTTTAATGCTGTTCTTATGAGTCACCCAGCCTTAAAGAATTTTGAATAAAAACATTAATAATCACATAAATAACATTGTCAGATGTTGCAAATTACATTTGTCTTGTACACTTGCATGTAGGTATTAAGAAACATACAACATCATTGAAGTTTGCATTGGACACAAATGTACTTGATACTTCATTGAATAGGATTTTAAATCAGTATTTCCATTCCAGATGTTATATTGCCCTGTGTTAGTGCAAATGTGGGGTGGGGGTGGAATCTAATCTTTATTATAGTCTGGAACAAATTATTTTTTTAAATTGTCCACCAAATTTGTGAGCAGAGAATGGGGTAATAATATGGCTTTGGAACAACTGCTTTGTGTTACAGACACTTTTTAAAAAAATAACAACAACTTTGCTCCCTTATTTGGAATCCATCAAGACATCAAGAACAATGGATGGTGAGGGGAACATGGGAGTTGATTAAAAGAATTATTGTATCACATAACCCTACTTAAATGAAATTAGTTTATTTATTTTATTTATCTACTGAAATTTACTGATTGCCCAATTCCACTGAACACTGAGTGATGTACAAACCTAAAAAAAATCCCTCATAATGACACATTTATGTACTCTGCACTCTGGCTGTGATATACATCATATTCCTGAATTTTGAGTAAATTAAAGAAAGGAGGACAAGGTGTAAAAATGAACCCTGACAGATATTTCTTTACCACATTTAATAAATATTTTGATCAAATCTTGCTATATTTTGTATACCACTTCATAGTCTACATTTTACTCTACAACCTGCTGCTAAATCGTTGCTTTCATTTTCAGTGTACCTTCTTCCTAAGAACTGTTTATTTATTTGTTTTTTAAAGCAGGGTTATCTGGAGAGTTTGTGCTGATAATGCTTGTTCTCTGGTTTTAGGCTTCAGATGGAAGAAATCCAAATGGTTCTTAGAGAAGCATTTTTCAAATGTTTTATGGCATAATTTCCCTATTAAGAAGTATTTTAATCCTTGACCGAAATGTTTCTCCATCTCTAACCTAACTGGTAGAAGGGCAAAACATAACTTTGGCAAAATTGTTAAGAAAGTTCTAATGAATTAAGAAGGGGAAAAAAATGGACAAAATGCTACTGTACTAAATTTAATAGTGTGTGATGTTTATATGTGATGTGCTCCATTTAGCAGCTCATGATGAGGGAACATACAAAGGCCTTTTGTGATCTACAATTGTGTGACAGTATTAAACCTGCAACCATAATGACAATTTTTGAAACTAATTGATCATATAATTTATTTCCTTTTTAATCCTTAAATTGTCCTACCCTGTTCATTCTAGTTTTAATGATCTGTTGTTGTTTTAACCATTTAAATCTATAGTAAGTGGTACTTGCTATTTTCCCTGTGAAATCCATGAAAGATATGTTGTTTCCATTCATTTTAGAAATTCTGATATCACTTGAAGCAAGCATAATGACTTTTTTGGAACACTGCGATGTGCATGCCTTTTTAACTACTCTAAAATGAGTCTAATTGTTTTTTCTGCTTGTTTTACCTTAAAAGGGAAGCTTGGTCCTTCAAGTAACATTTTCTGTCTATCAGGTGCATTACTTGTTTCCCCCTTGTTCATTTTTGTCAACCCTTTTCTTTTATTAAAATCCACTTTTAATAAATTACTTTTATTTGTATAATTCCAAGGGCATCTTGGTTGGCTGAAAGTATATTGCAAAAATTAAACAAACAGACATTTATATTTTTCACATTAATGGATATAAAGCATGAAGTTCCAGATGTATTCTCAAAGAACAATAGAAAAAACAATTTTAAATTAAACCTAAATGCCACAGTGAAGTCCTACTAGAGATGTCATAAACCCAAGTCTCCTAGGAGAAATTTGATTCCAGGGTGCTCCAGATTCACATGTGAAGTCATTTCAGTATTTTTTGCTCTGATTGCCTCTGACATTTACCCTAAAGAAAAACAGATATGAAGCTCCAGGGCATTGACAGATTTATCTGTGCTGAAATGTGTCCTGAATCTCATTTGGAGTTGGAAGTGTCTGCAGATTTTGTATGCTGGGCCCTGATTGCCTTTCTAATTCTTGTGCCCATAGAGAAAAATATCTCACTATTTTTCACAAGAATGTAAAGCTAATTACATTTAAATACAGTCATTATTCATGGACTATTTTAAACTAGACAGATCATCAAAATATAATTCCACAGTCAATTGCTATAGTTTTACCATGATTAATATGCCTAAACCTAAAAGTTTGCTTCATTGCAGGTACATCTAATAATTTATAGTAAAAGATGTCCAACATCAAGTCTGCCTGTTTATAATGAGTTTAGAAAGTAAGTGCTATTCGTCCTAAATCAAAATCTGCCTGAATTAAAAATATATATACTGGAAGCCTATATGGGCTATTCAGAAATAAACCCCACTGAGTTAAGGACTTTATGCAAGAGCATAAAGTTTGCAATCTTTGTCTACAGTACTTGGCTGACCAACAGTTCTAGGAGTTCAAAGAAATGACATGCACCTGGAACAGGGGTGAAATTCAGCAGGTTCTGACAGGTTGGGGAGAACCGGTAGTGGAAATTTTGAGTAGTTCAGAGAAATACCACTCTGGCTGATCCGAGAATGGGGTGGGAATGGAGATTTTGCAATATCCTTCCCTGAGGAGTGGGGAGGGAATGGGAATTTTGCAGTATTCTTCCCCTGGATGCAGGTGGGAATGGAGATTTCACATTTTCCTACCCTTGCCACACCCACCAAGCCACGCCCACAGAACCAGTAGTAAATTTTTTTGAATTTCACCACTGATCTAGAACCATTGTGTTCCTAGAGAGCAGATCTGACAGGAACCAGTAACTTTGTCTTCAATTGTAAAACAGCTATTTTAGTGTCTGCTTCAGTTAGGTTCCCTCTCATGCCCTGTTGTACTTCCTTAATAATGGAGTAGAAGGATAAACAAAGAGTGCCAAGAATGCATGCCAAGAGTATATACTTCCAGCAGGGTCACCCAAGCCATGAAGACCATCGTAGGTGACCAGCTAAAGCAAGGAGATCTTGTACTGGGCTGCAACTGTAACGGAAGATAATGAGCAAACTATCATACAATAGCCTTAATTTCATACAGCGGCAACATAATACTTAGAATCATCCAACACAGATTAAAACCCTACATTGAAAGGGAGGTGCCAAATGTAGAAACTAGTTTTAGAGAGTGCTGGATGACATTACTGCTGAAGCTGATCAGATAATTGAAAAATACAAAGAAGTCAATATGTGCTTCATTGATTATATCAACCATATCAAGTTGTGGAATGTCCTTAGAAAAACAGAATCCCTGATTATCTAACTGTGCTCATGAGAAACATACGTATAAAATAGGAAGCCACAGTCTGGACAAAACATGGCAGAACAGAATGAATCTTAATAAGCTTTATAGTCTGTCTTTATTTAGCCAACCAATATGTTGAAAACATACACAAACATACATGCACACATGTATGCAAACTCAGTTCCGTGTCCTCTACCAGAGGTCTGAGAGTTTGAGGGTTCTGCACAGTATTTTAGCTGTTTATAACACTGGACTGTTTTGGACAGAATGCTCTGAAATACATATATGTGTATGTACTGTATATGTTTGTATTGTTTTGAATTATCATATTTAAAATATTGTGTATATTTGTACTAAAGGGCATCTTCACCTATTCCTTCTTACCATTGATTTTTGTTGGGGTTCTTAACTATGGATTTTAGCATGGGATGCAAATTTGATTTAATTTAAATTTTAACTGTACACGCTTGTATTTATTATCTGTCTTTATTATTCCTGTGCACCGCCCTGAGTCCTGTCTAGGGAGAGAGGGTGGTATAGAAATACAATAAATAAATTGAGCCCTAGTGTTCCAGTTACAAACCATTTCTGAGTCGAGTGGTTTTGGTGAGAGCTATCCATGCTTTAGTAGTATCTCATCTTGATTACTAGCACATGGTCTACACAGGCTAGTCTTGAAATGTAATGTGAAAATTGCACGGGTACTAATTGGAGCAAGTAGACTGCTAAATAATACACAGCATAGAGATGCAAAAACTTGAGAGAGGTGTGTGTGTGTGAAAACCTATGAAACAATGGCTATGACCTTTAAAATGAACCTCCATTTACCATCTTGTAGATTTTAACAAAAGCAACACATCCCTGAAAATAGCAACGATAAACACAATTTAAGGCATTAATACTGGCCTTTGAATCCTTAAACAGTTGACACTTAACCATCTGTATGATGCCCTTTCTGTTCAGATCTGCAGCACAGGATCCTTTGAAGATGCCCTTGGTGTCATGGGTCATTCATTTTTTCTGGGATACAGACTTGTTTGCACTTCTTCTTAGCTACAGAGAGGGCATATGTGTGATTTTTAATGTTGCAAATTGCCTGTAGTCACGTGTGTATGAGTGTGTGAGTCGGGCAGCCTTTAATATTTTAAATAAATAAATAAAAATATCAATATCTTGTCATCTGTGATACTTAAAGTGGAGTCAATTATGCAAGGAAAAGAATGATGCAGCACGGGATTGATTTAATCTGAATAGATTTCCAAAGGGAGAAGAGTAACTGAAGAAATCAAAAAGATCAAAGTTATGCTAGATGTAACGGAGCGCCAGATAACTTGTAGTGAAGCCCTTGATTAATTCTTTTGGGAATATAGTAGAGACTATATTTTAATGTCATTTTTTCAGAAACCATTCTATTGGTGGCAGAGACATAGCTAGTGTATGGATTTTAGAGCAGTTAAAGCACAGTTTTGCTATTTTTCTTTGTAGGCGAAAAGCCACAAGCAGGGAAAATTGAAGCTCTGTTTGTATAACTTAGTGGAATGTCACTTGCATAATTATCTACTTGAAAGAGAAGAAACTAGTTTCTTTCACTCTTTGATTGAAATCAGGCCAAAACCTAAGTTTGATTTCATTTAAAGTTGAGATTCATTTAAAGTAAATTAAGTTAACTAAATAGAGCTAGTGTGATTACTTCACATATGCCCATTTCCTCCCTTTCTTCTGAATTACAGGTCAGCAAAAACTTTTACATTCTGCTTTGGTTGAAAACACTTCTACTCATGAACATTTTTCATTGTATTCTGCTCAGAACAGCCTACTTGCGGTTTTCAGTGATTTTTCCAGCAATGGAAACTTCAAATACAGCTCTGCTTATCTATGATAGATAAATCTAATTGAGTACTCCATTTCAAACAAATGCAATTCAGGTGACATCCATAAGCATAAACACTTAATTAATGTGTGAATGTTTTATTTATCTACAAATACATCTTATGGTTTCTTCCCTTGGTCTAATGTTTGTAGAAGAAGAAAAAAGCATACCATGTATTTTTTTTATATTCAAAAAGTTTTATTGGGTTTTACAATTTTATAACAAGGGAAGGGTAAGTAAGGTATACAAAGAGACAT
>JAPKID020005946.1:0-10881 GCA_026931265.2 Tropidonophis doriae | reverse complement strand
TTCATTAAAAATTTAATTAAAAAAAGAACTGGTGTTGCCTCGGAAGTGGGGGGTAGTCTTATACGACGAATATAGGCCTAAACCTATTCTTTAACTGTAAAATTAGGGGGTCGTCTTATACGCCCCGTCGTCTTATATGCCGGAAAATACGGTAGGTTTCATGGTTTTATGCCAGATGTGTGAATTGCCCAAATCCTTATCCTTGTGTTGATAGTCTACAAATATAATACTACTACTTACTGCCTTAGTAAGACCAGACTTCTAGGCACCTCCTAGCTTTGAAATATTGTTACATATGTAGGTTTTTGGAATTGGATGGGAGGCAATTTGGTGAAGAAGAAGGTATTTGAGAATTGAGGTTGATTTGATTAGTTTTCATGGTTTTATGCCAGATTTGTGAATTGCTCAAATCCTTGTGGAGTTGATAGTCTACAAATACAGTACATGAATAGTGGGTTGGACTAGAAGACCTCCAAGGTTTATTCCAACGGACTTATTCAGTATTTTGTATTCTGAACTGGATAAAGAGAGAAAGTGATTCTGTCAGACAGACAGATACACAGATTATATAGTACCAAAAGGTGAGTGAACCCCCGCTGGGATGTATCTTTTGTGGCTGACAAAGACAAAAAGTCACACCCTGGAAAGTCTTCACAGTAACATCGCAAAATAAGGGTGATTGGAATAGCCCAGGCTTTATCATATGTTATAATGCATAACCTTATATCGCTGCCTATATTTTTAACATATTCTGTTTCATGGCATCTTCAAACTCTTTTTTTTCCTAGAAATGCAACCTTTGCTTATCTCAGTGATCCTGATAAAGGGAGGAGAAGGGAAGAAATGATTTCTTTTCTCCGACATACTTTTTCTTCTTTTCTTTTCCTGACAGACTATTAGAGACATTCTTGACAGATAACGAATCACATATCATAGCTGAGAAACAATGTCTAAAAGAAGAAAAAAAATCCGAACTGGTGATGTTCATTAGATTTGTGTTATTATTATTTTTTTGGCAAACCTGCAGCTGGTAGAATAGAGAGAGAGAGAAAAAACACCTTTTTGTGGTTTTTTCTTTTTCCTCATTTTGTTGTTATAATTTTCCATGCCCTTTTTTATTTTATTTTTTATTTATTGCCTTTGCCATTGTCTTCTTTCCCACCTCATTAATAAGATCTTTCTTAATAAGGTACAACCTTATAATTCATACTTTCTTTGGGCTTCTTTTCTAGCACTACAATATTTCTAAGGGGCCTTTTTCATATTATTAGTTTTACAGAGACATCATCTATTATTCTTAATAACTGTGATGATTACACTGGAAATTCATACATTTCACAGCCAAAGATCTAACTTGCATTTTTAAAAAAGATCAAAAAAGTTACACTGACCCACCAGATTTCCCTACCTGACAACACCACGCAGGGTATATATAGTTTGTAAAAACAGAGAAATGACCCCACTCAAAAAATATGAAACCTCATACATGGAGATTTGAATGATGTAGCCTTTCTCAGTCTCTGTCGACTTCTCTCTGAAAGCTTAAGGAAAGGTGGATGGTATATCCCTTTGTGATAGCATTGAAAAAGTCAACCAGTGCTACAAAAGGTATGTCCCTTGTTGAATGCTGTCTCCAGGGTACGATGTTTGATTTATGTGGCTGCCAAAAAAAAAAAGGAGATTGCAACAAGTACTTGTTTTTTTTTTTAAAAAGGCATTTTTTTCTACCGGGCTTGTTTGCAAAGAGCTTATTTTTAGCATCTTATTCCTTCCTTGTCATTGCCATCCTTCTTGACAATGAAATGCTGGGGAAATGCTCACTTCAGAGGGTTTGGGGTATTTTTCCCCCCTGACTGTAGGAGTGGGCTGGAATTCTTACGTTTATCAAATGCCGCTTACATGATTTGTTCCGTTGGGTTATAATTGGCTTAGCTGGATGTAGAATTCTAGGGAATACAGACATTTGGAGCAGGTAGTAGGTTTATTTACCACATGACCAGGGAGAGGCTGATGTGTGTGTTAGGTGGCACTCTTTTATATAGACAGGCCCTTTTGTCCTTTTTTCATAATGGCATCTCACTCAAATGAAAGCCAGCAGACTCGTCTTTGGCAAGGCTGATAGACTTCAGAAACTGCCGCTGGCTTTTCCAGCATTGTGGCTGCATCTACAACCTTTCAAAACGATGCAACTGTTTTTATCAGTCAAATTCAATGCTTTGCTTGTACTTTGCCCAGCTTTAATGATGTTTTGCCCAGCCCAAATGAATATGTTCCACTACATGTGGACAATGAGAAATAACTGGTGGAGTTAGCAGAGGGGCTAAATTGCCCACTTTGATAAAATAAAATAAAAACAATGCAGATACTTTTGTTTCTACTTGGAAACCGCTTCTGGGCTTTGTGCTTGAGGTGGGGAGGGAAAAATGAAACTTTGGTTTTGGGTTTGACTGATTAGATAGATCTGTTGTTATAGAAAATGCTATATCTGTTGTTATACTATTGTGTAAAAGTAAAAAGTTGAGGTTCAATGTTACTTCTTATTCTACTGCACTAAAGGGTTAGACCAGGGGTAGTCAACCTTTTATACCTACTGCCCACTTTTGTATCTTTGTTAGTAGTAAAAGTTCCACAGTAAGTGGAAATCAATTAAATTTAAAAAAGGAAAGTGCTTCAGTATCGGACAAAACCCCTACCACCCACAATGAAAGCTGGAACGCTAACTAGTGGGCGGTAGGGACCAGGTTGACTACCACTGGGTTAGACGGAAGTCAATGTCTTGTCTTTCTTTCCCCCTTCTTCTCTGCACTTTTCACTTGCTGGCTTAGTTGCTGTAAGCGGGTTGGCTGGCTATGTTGTTACATCTTGATTGGTTGATGGCGTTGATGTTTGCAGATTAGTCGGCTGATTTGTAACATTCTGTGTGGCTGAGGTACTGGCTGTGTGCCCATTAGTCTTTTGTGTTGTAACGACCTGGGTAATGGGCTGTGTAATGACATCCTGAGCTCTAGTGTAGTGACATCCTGAGTCCTGTGCTGCAACATCCTGGGTAGTTGGCTGTGTTGTAACATTCTGGGCTTTAGGGTTGTAACCTCCTGAGTTCTGTGATGTAGCATCCTGAGCAGATGGCTGTGGTGTCACATCCCGGCCTTTGGTTTGGCTCCGAGTTTTAGATCTGGCCATGTGTTCATGGTATATGTCAGTTTGTTTTGTGTGGGTGTTGGAGTGGGGTGCAGCAGCTGGTGATGGCGTCGTAGTTTGGCTTCTGGAAGGTGGTTGCATTTCATCTATGGGATGGGTTTGGGATTGAATCTGGTGAAGGTGATTGTTGGCGGCGTCATGTGTTATTCTGGGTGGCTTACAGCAACAGCAACAAAGCCAGCATCCCACACCTCCCCACCAGTATTTATAGAGAGACGGCAGCTCCAATCCTATTTCTCTCACAACATCAACCCTGAGAGGTAAATTGGGCTGAGAGAGAAGAGCTGGCCCAAAGTCACCCAGCCAGTTTTCATGCCTGAGGAAGAAGTAGAACTCATGAACTCCCAATTCCAAAACCAGCACCTGAACCACTACACCACACTGGCTCTCTTATTTTCCAATCTTGTCTCAGAATGTCCTCACTAGTTTTCGGTAAATAGCATGTGGCCACCAATGGCTGATAATTCAAACCATTGTCAACATTGTTTGTAGGGAATAGATAAGAGCAGACTTTCATTTTTGTGGACATATTTAACGGGCAAAATCCCCAAAGTAGGTTTTGGTGACAATGTTACTAATCAGAAAAACCACATGGAAAAATAGTTGCTGCTGTACAGTGGTGGGTTGCCAATGTTTGTACTACCTGTTCAGGGGGGTGCACAATGCTTCTGCGCATGCGCAGAAGCATCTGGGTGAGTGGGCGGAGCCTCCCACTGCCCCTACTACCAGTTTGCCCAATCTGGGCTGAACCAGGAGCAGCCCACCTCTGCTGCTGTAGGTTGTTCCTCATTGGATCTTCAATGACTCCAAGGGTTTTTTAAAATTTGCATATTTAAAAGGCAAAGTTGTGCATTACATATCAAAGCCTTCAGAGCAACAATCTAAAGTATGTTAGATTTATACAATTTAAGTAAATTATGTGTAAATGTCCTACAGCAAATTAAGGATTGTGTGTGTGTGTGTGTGTGTGTGTCTGTCTGTCTGTCTGTCTAATTATAAAAGTCTCTTTTTTGTTGAATACAAATCCTTCAAACTTTCCTTCAAATTCCGATTATGTACAGGTAATTCTATTTTTGCAGACTGTGATTACATATCTAGAGGTAAAGAGACGATATAAATTATATATCTCATGTTTCAACCAGTAGTGAATTCTGTTTTGTTCTTTTCACTGTACACGTTTAGAAAAAAAATATTAATCATATACAAAAGATTGCAAAAAGTGGCTTTTTCAGTACTTGTGGCATTCTTTTATTGGCTTTTATTTTTATTTTCTGTACTTTTAACTCCATTTAATGATACAATTTACTCAGAGGGATGAGGGAACCAGATTATTGATCAGGTATACTAAATGAAGTCAGTCTTATGTTTTTTGCCCAGCTTCTGTCTTGTTGTCTATGCTCTTCTCAAGAAAGAAAAAGGAAATCATATCTCCACAGAAGAGAACAATATGAAAAGTTTTAGGAAAAGCAGATATCACATATCTCCTTGGGTGACTCTTCAGTAGAAGGCAAGAATGGATGAAGAGGCAGCTTAAGGAGGCGGAAAAAACACTCTCTCCAGAGGGTCTCTGAACCAGCTATACACTCAGGGACACAATCAATCCTTCCAACATTTTAGAACCAATTCCACCAGCATCTGTTCTTGGAAAATATCTCAGAATTTCAGACTAAAATGGCCCCAAAGCAACCGCAACTAAAGTGGCAAAGAACTGTAAGGTTTCAAATGGATCTCCTTGGGAATAATTGCCTATTGGGAATAAAGACTGTGCTCCCAAAGAGCTAATGAATACTAGATGAGTTTGGGTGAAATCCTAGGCTGCCTCTGAATAAATGATTTAAATAGAAGATAGAAAATAGAAGGCTAAAATATATGAAGGGTGGTTGCAGGAATTGGGTATGGCTAGTTTAATGAAAAAGAAAGATTAGGGATGACAATGGAGCAGTCTTTCAATATTTGAGGGGTTGTCACAGAGAAGGGCTCAACTTATTCTCAAAGCTCCTGAGGGGCAAAACAAGAAGCAATGGATGGAAGATAATCAAGGAGAGAACTAACCTAGAAATAAGGAGAAATTTCCTGACAGTGAAGAGAATTAATCAGTGGGATGGCTGTCTGTCTGTCTGTCTCTCTCTCTCTCACACACACACACACACACACACACACACACTTTTATATAAAGAGAGATCTATTTAGCATACGGCATCTAAGTTGACATCAACTCAGCAAACTTAATGGGGGAAGCACGATTTACTCAACATCCATGTGATTCAATTGTGGTCATTTGCTGAACAATCCGAAATCGGGTGTGACTCACTTAGCAAGCCTCTTGCCTAGCGACAGAAATTCCACTCTCAATGTGGTCACAAGTCGAATACTATTTTAGTCCTTGGAAATTTTTGCCCTAGCCTTATTTTTCGGAGAAGTCTTTATTATTTTTGTGGTGGAGGAGGCGGCGAGCGTGGTCACCTCTTGGCTACTGCTGTGTTGCGATATTTTTGGGGAGGTCTTATTTTAGCGCATGCACTCAAAAGCCTGATGGGGCTTATTATCTGGCGAGGTCTTATGTTCAGGGAAAGAGGGTATTTGAAGTAAAACTTGTTAATATGAGTTGTAGAATCAGCGTGTCAATCTGTTCTGGAAATGAAGCAATCTGTTTTGACGATCACGCCCGGTGACAATTCCCCCCCTTCCCCCAGGAGGAATATTTGTTTGGGGAAAGTTGTCATGTTGTATGGACAGCGTTTTAATTCCAAGAAACATTTATACAATACAATAGCAGAGTTGGAAGGTCCCTTGGAGGTCATCTACTCCAACCCCCTGCTTAGGCAGGAAACCCTATATTGTTTCAGACAAACGGCTATCCAACATCTTCTTAAAGACCTCCAGTGTTGGGGCATTTACAACTTCTGGAAGCAAGTTGTTCCACCGATTAATTGTCCTTACTGTTAGGAAGTTTCTTTTTAGTTCTAGGTTGCTTCTCTCCTTGATTAGTTTCCACCCATTGCTTCTTGTCCTGCCTTAAGGGGCTTTGGAGAATAGTTTGACTCCCTCTTCTTTGGGGCAACCCCTGAGATATTGGAAGACTGCTATCGTGTCTCCCCTGGTCCTTCTTTTTATTAAACTGGACATACCCAGTTTCTGCAACTGTTCTTTGTATGTTTTAGTCTCCAGACCCCTAATCATCTTGGTTCCTCATTCCTTAGGACGTACGACATTATTTTCAGGGCTGAATTAAAAGCATGCTCAAAGTATTATCCCTCAAATAATGTTTGCGAGATATTGATGGACCAAAGGGATGGAAGAGATAATGCACACAGGAGCAACAAGGATTTCTTATAATTTTTTATACATTTTTATGCTGCTTTGGATTCCAGTTCTCTCTCTGATTCAGTGGTGCCCTGTCTCTTCTGTCCCTTTGGGTGGACCCAACAACAAGCTGGCATGAAGAAGTAGTCTAGGCTAGGCTACTATAAGCCCTATGTCATCCCACACGCACATAAGGACAATGTTTTGTGTCTGCTCCACCCCATTGTCACCAGAAAAGCTGTCCAAGAGGTTGGGAGTTCACCACACCCTAGAACAAGAGCTGGAAAAAGAGGGTAACGAACATCTCTAGATGTTCAGGTGGCCTCCAACACAGGGCAACTGCTTTTCAGTTGAACTGGCTGCCTCTTAGGCGTAACAGAATGGAAGAGTTGGAAGGGACCTTGGAGGTCTTCCAGTCCAACCCCATGCTCAAGTATGTACCATTCCAGATAAATGACTGTCCAATCTCTTCTTGAAAACCTCCAACGATGGAGCACCCACACCTTCTGGAGGCAGGTCGTTCCACTGATTAATTGTCTTCACTATCAGGAAATTTCTCCTTAGCTCTAAGTTGCATCTCTCCTTGCTTAGTGTCCATCCGTCGCTTCTTGTCCTGCCCTCGGGTGCCTTGGAGAATAAGCTCCTTCTTCTTTGGGGAAGCCCCTCAAATATTGCAACGTATTCTCCAAGTTCGTCGGCCAAACGAGAGGATGAGAGTTGAAGTCTCAACTTCACTGGAGGTCACCAAGTTGGGGAGAAAGAGAAAATGATGCGGAATGTTCCCCATCTTTCCCATTCGTAGCAACTGCCATTTGCTCCAGCTGACATTTTGGGTGGGGACAGAGTGCCAGCTTCTCAGAGGTGTAGATTTGTAGAACAGATAGCTGAGTCTTCTGCAAGAGGCCTTGAGGGCTGCATTTGGGAGGTTGTCGGAGTTAAGGTACTAATTGAGCCCAGGGAGTTACCACAAAGTCTAATTTAGTAGAGGGAGTTACCAAAAATCCTCCGCAGGTAAGGAAGAAAACAAGAGCCCGTATGTCTGCTAGGCTGTAAGACGTCTTTGGCTTAGCTTACTACAGGGGTGTCCAATCTGTGGATTTCAACTCCTAGAATTCCCCATTCCTTGCATGCCAAGGTGGACATCCACTCCTTTAGAGGGATGGTATTTAACCACTCTCTCACCCAATTCCCTTTTGTCCCAGCATCATATCATGAAGCCCACAAAAAGAGTGGCTAGGTACCCCCAGGATATGCCCAAATGACCTCCTTGGGGGTCACTGCCCCAGTTTAAGAACCACTGTCTTATCACACAAGCTGGAAAACTATTTTCCGAGCTGCCCTACTATAACTGTAAATAGGTAAAGGTTTCGTGTGTTAGAACCTGGTTGCTGATCGCCATTTCTTAGCCAAGGCCACCAGTGTTGTCTGGAGATATTTTCCTTGGTCGTGTGGCCAGCCTTTAACTTAGTTGTACGATGTGCAATGACAATAAAGTAAACTAAACTCAACTGAACTAGACATGAAAGGCGCATGGAATGCTGTTACAGTCCCACCGATATGGTACCTATTCGTCTACTCGCACTAGCTTTCAAACTGCTAGGTGCACAGGAGCTGGGGAGAGGAACAGGAGCTCACCCCATTGCCTGTCGGATCTCAAACCCAGACTGTTGGCTTTCCAGCTGACAAGCTCAGCATCTTTAACCACTAAGCCATCATGCCCCTCTCCATAGCTATACAACTATACTATAATTCCCATAAAACGAACAGGCGCAGCCTTCATTAATTCATCTTGCCACTCACAAAGTCCCTTACTTCTCTTGTCCCTTGAAACCTCTCTAGTTTGTGTGTCCCCTTATTTATTTTCAGATCGAAGAAAGCTAGCTTCTCGCTTCTCTTCCGACAGGCAAAGTGTTTGGCTTATTTTAGGCAAGACTGAATCATTGGGACCTTTGATTCCCCGCAAGATTTCTTACCAGCCATTAACTTTGGATAGAATAAATTCAGCGATGGGACTTTCTCTTCCTCGAGCCAAGCATTCCTAGCTCAAAAGACAATTTCGATGCTTTGTAAAACAAAAACAAAAACAAACATACCAGGATATGCAACGCCATCTCCACATTACTAATATCCTGCATCTGAAGCCACTTCAGTTCACGGCATTTACATATTTCTTTCCAAATCTTACTCATGGCTAATATCTCAAGAGGAGTGCCTTTTCCCATTAAAACTGACTCAGTGTTCGAGGGAAGAAAAGAAACAAACAATTCAGTATGAACCTAACTATCTCTTCGCTGCTTTCCAGACAATGTTCCAAAATCACTAATGTTTATTCTTAGATCTCAAATGCCATGTCTGGCAAGCAACAGCATTCGCTTTTTGTAAACTCTGAATTAGGAATATTTTCCAGACCCGGATTCGGGTGCCTTCCAAAAGCTAAACCAGTAAAGTGTATTTTAATACAACCAGGAAGAGACACGACGTGAGGCAAATGTGATCGAAGAATGGAGACAGAAAATGTGAAGGAAAATCTCGTAGGAACTTTTAGCACGACTTTCTGCTTAAGTCTCTGAAAGATCCCAGCTATTTGTGTAAATAAAAGTTTTTGGCATTGCTCACTGAACACGTGAAACAGTCTACTGATGTAAAAAAAGAAAAGAACCTTTAAAAGAATTTATTAAATTATTTCCTAAGATTCAGATTTTTATTACAGTTGAAGAATAATCTAGCTCAATGAAAAGTACTGTATCTGCTCGTACGTAACAGAGGTTCAGCCCAGGTGGGGTTGATATTAACAGTATTATGTCAGAATAGTATTTTTTTTTTTAAATGATTTTATGATTTGTAGGTCTCCTTTTAACATCAAATCAATAAACGGATAAATTGTTTACTTCGGAGTGATCTTTGTCATGATTCCCATCGATTTAACCAGTTCAAGCGTTTGCTTGGTCTTTTTGGGGTTTATGTGCGGGTAGTCCTTGAGTTACGACCGCAACGGAGCCCAAATTTCCTGTGGCTAAGCGAGAAAGTTGTGAAGTGAGTTTGGCCCCATTTTACGACCTGCCTTGCCACTGCCGTTAAGTGAATCACTGCCGTTATTAAGTCGGTAACACGGCTGTTAAGTGAATCTGGCTTCCCCGATTGTTTTGGCTTTCTGAGAAGGTCACCAAAAGGGGGATTGTGTCTCACACACACACACACACACACACAAGGGACACTGCGGCTGTCACAAACCTGAGTCTGTTGGCGAGCATCCCAATTTGTACCACGTGACCATGGGAAGGCAGCAAAGATTCTGTGAAAAATATTAATGTCACTTTTCCCCACCCCATTGTAACTTCCAACAGTCGCTAAATGAATGGCCGTATCTCAAGGACCACGTATAAAGAAGAACAAAGAAGAAGAGGGCTAATATTATCTACCCTGATCAGGATAGATAATACTATCATAATTGATAATAATATCAGTTTGGATGTCCTCAAGTTGGCTTGGGCTGCAAGACAGAATGACCCAAAGGGGCTTTTTCGAGAGGCAACTGGACTTCCTTGGGGTGTTTTTTCCTTGAAGAGGTTTTGCTTCTCATCCCAGAAGCTTCTTCAATTCTGAATTGAAAGGTGGGGCATTCAGGATTCTTCCGCTAGAACTGAAGAAGCTTCTGGTGTGAGAAGCGAAACCTCTTCAAGGAAAAACACCCCAGTTGCCTTCTGGGGATGGGGGGTGGGGGAAACCACTTTGGGACAACCCTGAACTGAATGATTGGGGTTCCCCATAGACCAGACTGAAGGACCGGGTCGGTTCCCCTGGAAGGGAATTCTCCCCATCACGCAGGTTGAAGCACGCAAGCACCTTGCAAAGGAGGTGTCGCACAGGTGTGGTTCCCTCAGACAGCCGGGGCTCCTCCCAGGACGTTTTGCTGCATTCCAAGGAGGGACCTTCTCTCTAGCTAAACAAAAGGCCAGGGCAGGGCAAGATCCAATGTCAGCCTGTTCCCAGCTTAGAGGGAGGTGAAGGGGGGAGGGAGAAAGATAGAGACGACAATGGTGATAAATTAAACACTCAAATTGCAGCTGGGCAAGGCCGGCCTCCAGGAACAGCATGCCCTGGGCTCCATTTGTCCACAAATCCAACATTTGTATTTCCAGATGGAAATTAGGATTTTGTATTGCAAGATTAGGGACGTGGAGGGCTCCGTGGCTAAAGACGCTGAACGTTGGCGGTTTGGTGGTTCGAATCCCTAGCGCTGCGTAACGGAGGGAGCTCCCGTGACTTATCCCAGCTTCTGCCAATCTAGCAGTTTGAAAGCACATAAAAATGCAAGTGGAAAAATAGGAGCCACCTTTGGTGGGAAGGGAACAGCGTTCCGTGCGTCTTCGGCGTGGAGTC
>JAPKID020005945.1:0-10881 GCA_026931265.2 Tropidonophis doriae | reverse complement strand
AATAAATAAATAAATAAACAAACAAACAAACAAACAAACAAACAAACAAATAAATAAATAAATAAATAAATAAATAAGGCATGGTTGAGGCAATGCTAGCAGATGCAGAGAAGAGTAGTGTGGGTGTAGGTTTAAGCCTTGACTGAAGAGGGGGCTTCCTGTTACCTTGGCTGGCAGTGATTGTGGTTCAGGGACTTATCAGCAACCACTAAGGGTCCTGAAGAACCACTGGCCCCAGATACCATGCAAGAGAAGCCTGGCTTCTTGGTATCCTGTGCCCACAAAGATGGCCACCCACTCCTGCTAGTGCTGAGTCCTCAGCAGGTGGAAAGAAATTGCAAAGATCAGTGTTATGCACTAGTGGGCAGTGCATGGCTGTTTTTGTGCACAACAGTAGTTTGGAGCAGTTTGCAGGGAGAGTTGAAGCAAAGTTGAGCATGGCAGGGTAAGAGAAGTGTGAGGTCCTTGTCTAACAATGACACCTGGCCTAGCCTAACAAGCTCAGCTGGGTCACTAAGCGCTGCAGTCATGTGGTGTTACCACTAATAACCAGATCACTTAGTGACTGAAGTTCCAGCCCCAATAATGGTGATATGTTGAGGACTTCCTGTAAATGAAAACTGCACAGAAACACATTGATAACCAGGGAAGGACACAAAGCAGTAGAGTCAAATGGACTTACAGAGGCATCTCCCTTAAGGTGTGTCAAATTTTTCAACTTTCGATTTCCAAACATTAGTGGTGCTCAAAGGTTGAGACATGAGTTGGGGATTGTAAAGATATTTATATAATTTAGATGTGCTTGGTAAGTAACTACATAAATATGATAATTTTAAATATTTTGTTTGTTTCATGCCCTATATTCATCAAGTAGGTCAGTGATGGCTAACTTTTTCCGGACCGAACGCCCAAAGCATGCCCGAACCCCCAAAATGCAATGTTTCTACATGGCCCCATGTATGTGCCATTCCCCCTGCATATGCATGCATGGCACCCCTGCACATGCCCTGTCCCCCGTACACATGTCCCCCTGTCCCCCGTACACATGCACATGGCTACCATGTATGTGGTGCGCGTGCGCAGCAGAAACCTGATGATCAGCTAGCTGGCAGGAGGTATGTGAGGATGCATGATGCAGCTGAACTAGGGTGACACCTTGGGTACCCACAGAGAAGGATCTGCGCGCCACCACAGAACTAGGTTAAATAAGCAAGGAATGGACACAGCCTTGTCTCTTTCCTTAGTGAACTTGGAACCAGTCTATTTCACTCAGATTCAATCAGGCTGTGGCTTTTTGGCAGAGTAAAGGTTTTGCATAAGGACAATGAGGTGACCTGGGATAATTAAAGATATTCTATGGCCTGGCATGATGACACATGCCTTTCTATTGCCAATGAAGTAGATATTGTCTTCTTTTTGGCCTTAGTTGCTTTTCTCAGTTGTACTGTGTTCCATCAGCAAGAATGTGCCTTATTCCTTAGCTTTTTCTAAACTAACTTGTATATCTTGCACTTTTCTTTCCATCCAGGACTCTTTTTCAATGGATGCACCTAACAATTGAAACACTATATGGAAATTCCTAAATTTAAATTTGTGTGGTGCAGCTTTAAAATCTGCATCTTTAAAGCCTTAGTTGCTGAAACATATTATGGGCTTCCATTTTGGGGTAATTGCTGACACATAAAGCAACATTAATAATGTAGAGTTAGAAAGACTTTAGTCCATTCTTTATAGCAAGGTTTAAATCAGCCATTTATAGTGTGGGTTAGACTCTATGTTCCCTAATTGGGAAGAAATCAGGGTTTGCATTTTGCTGGAAGCAAGATTCGATAATGCTATAATCCCTTTTTACAAGGTTGAGCGCTTAGAGAAAGGATGAGTTAAAATATTATCAGCAAATAAGTGAAAGATGGGAGAAGAGAAAGCTTCAGTTAATCTGACCTTCATTGTATACCCAGGGAGGGATGAAAAGTTATTGTGACTTCAATAACATGAAGTTGTATGTTGTATTTCAAAATATATTTTCAGTATACGAACTGCTGCATTTTGCTGCAGTTCCAGAAAAATTTTCAAGGGCAGCTACGTTTAACAGGGCAGGAGAATAATCTAAGTGTGAGAAAAACATATGTAATAAAACCTAGTATCCTTTTGATAGAGAAAGATCCAACTAGTATATTAAATTAAACTATGTGATAGTATCAGAAGTGGGTTGCCAATTTCTTTACTACTGGTTTGAGTGTGCTGTTGCGCGCGGCACTTCTGTGCATGCACAGAAGCGTCTTGGTGGGTAGGAAGAATCCCGCAGCCACTACTACAGGTTCAGCCGATCGGGGCCAAATCGGCAGCAACCTACCTCTGGATAGTATAAGTGGTTTTCAAATAGAATTGCCAGTCTACATATTTCATCTCTCAATGGCAGGAATTCAGATTACATTTTGTTTTTGATCCTTGGATAGTTTCGGCCATTAACTATTAGGGTTTCTTGTCTGGATTTAAGTTTGTTTACCGTATTTGTCTTGATCAAAATAAAATTTAGATTTCCTAAACTACTCTTGATCTGGAAGCTATTCAGAAGTCTACAAGGGAGGGCAGTAAACAAAAAAAGAAGAGAAGCATTTCCCCTTTCAGTTCCTATCATAATTCCTGCATTTAGAGTTACCAAGTTTTCTCAGTCCAAAAACTGGACTGAAAGCCAGCATGGAAAGATACAATAAAATTCCCAAAACATTCAATTTGGATGTGACTCCTGTAAGACTTAAAAAGAATAAGGCAGCTGATTTTTCAGGCGTGATAATATATAGTTCTTTTTCCCCATCACTCTATAAGTTGTAAGTGATATGTTGTATTATTTTATTCATTATATATAATATATGTAAAGGAAGCTGGAGTAAGGCATCATACTTTATTAATAATAATGCAACTATTATAGTATAAATTCAGTTTCTAAAGGTAATTTTTAATTAATAGTCTGATGTTTCATGCATGACCTTTTTAACAAAATACAACTAGCTGTTGACAAGTGCTAAACTGATAGCAAATAAAAATCAGTAAAAATTAATCTTAGATAATGAGATGATTTTGAAAATTGCCTTTTCCTTGACTCCCGGTCTCCACTGCTTATAATAACTGGCTTCTAAAGAGACTTCATTTCCTCTGCCTTAACATCTTCTCCTTTCTCCTAAAGTGGAAAATCCCTTCCCATTTTTTTTAAAACGTGCATAATAATCATAAATGTCTTTAGATATCACAGCTGGTTTGAAATAGCGTCCCCTTTTCTCATTTTTGCAACTTCTGATTTCTTCTAATCTATAGAGAAAATCATGACAATTTGCAGAGAAGTAAGTAATTACAAAACTGATTACACTTGTAATGACTATCTGGATTCAAATTGAATTGAACAAAGAGAGATACAAGTGATTGTGCCAATAGATTTCTTTGTAAAGAGGATGTACATAAACCAATTTCAGTAATAATCCTTTTCTTTATTGTTTCTGTTATTAATTTACTGCTAAATTCACACTTGGATATATTCTGCTGAACAGTGTCAGATTATTTGACAGAAACGTAAAACCAAAACAATAACAACCATGATGCTAATGATAACAAGTTTAATTTCTTACATGTTTTCAATATGGATTAGAGTTGGAAATCTAATTTTTATTGATATAGCAAACATTACTTGTTATTTTGTTCACTATTCACTAAGTGTGTTATATCAGATTTGTACAGGTAACGAACTGAACAGGGGCGGTATTCAGCAGGTTCTGACCAGTTCTGGAGAACCGGTAGTGGAAATTTTGAGTAGTTTGGAGAACTGATAAATACCACCCCTGACAGGCCCCACCCTCATCTATTCTCTGTCTCCTGAGTCCCAGCTGATTGGGAAGAAATGGGGGTTCTGCAGTAATCTTCACCTGGAGTGGGGAGGGAGTGGAGATTTTACAGTATCCTTCCCCTGCCACGCCCACCAGACCATACCCACCAAGACACGCAATGCTCACCAAGCCATGCCCACAAAACTGGTAGTAAAAAAATTGGAATCCCACCACTGGAATAGAACTATGGGCTTGATAACATTAACAGCCTACAGTTTGTACTGTAGCACTTATCTTGCAAAACTGTAGTACTTTTTATACAGTTTGTGTCTGTTGAAAAAATAAATCCATTTTTTGGTTTAAAAATATTCTTTGATACAAAAGCAACACAGGAATATCCATAAAACTTCATTGTTGCTAGGGTCTATTTGTTAGAATCCTCATAACATTCACCACATTGTTTCTTTCATGGTGTAGCATATAAGGGTCCATCCTGCTTTCTATCACTATTCAGCTACTGTTATATGCTATACTGTTATACATTCAGGGATTAAAACTGAAGCAACCAAAACCTGTGAGACTGTGCAGGCTAATTATCCACAATATTTGTCCCCAGTGGCTCTGGAAAGTTCTTTATCTTAGAAATATAGTAACTATACTAATACTATACTGTATAGGTAGTCCTCGACTTATGCTCACAATTGAACTCAAAATTTCTGTTGTAAGTGAAACATTTGTTAAGTAAATTTTACGACTTTTCTCGGCTCAGTGAATCACGGCAGTTGTTAAGTAAATATCAAGGGTGTTAAGTGAATCTGGCTTCCTCCTTCCCTTTGCTTGTTAAAAGGTTGCAAAAGGTGATCACATGATCTTGGGGCATAGCAACAGTCACAAATATGAACCAGTTGCCAAACTCCTGAATTTTAGATGTTGGAAAGGCCATAACTGTGAAAAACAGTCATAAGTCACTTTTTTGAGTGCCATTGTAACTTTGAATGATCACTAAACAAGCTGTTATAAGAGGACTGTCCGTACTACTACTACTACTACTACTACTACTACTACTACTACTACTACTTCTACTACTACTTCTACTACTAATATTTATAATATTTATCACTTGCTTGTCATATTTTTATAACTTGCCTGTCATATGTCTCTCTGCTTTTGCCTGCCTTATGCCAGTTAGACGTTCTGACATTTGCTGATGTTTCATAAACACCAAGGCCTTTCCCCCCCCAGCTGATCCGAGAGGTGTTTGTGATTGTTCTGATATGACTATAGGGATTGACTAAAAGTGTGCTGAGAGCAGATAAATTGGACATTACCCACAGCAATTTTCTAGTATTGTGTACATTATATTGCCCATTATTTGAATGAGTTTCCATGACTCTCCCTTTCTCCTGTTTGTTTACCCATTGGTCAGCCTGAAAAAGAAATTGGACTAAAATATATACCTTAGCCTTAGTAAGCCTTAGTAAGATTAAGAGCGTTTGACTAGTGAGGAGTATATAGACTAATTAAAATTTAAGGGTAACTAAGTTGTTAAATCTGATTAATATATCCAGTTGAACATGTAAAACAATAGCAACAAATTTACTGTTGTGTTCACTTCTTTCTAAGTTGCCTCAAATAGCTGCTGTTCCAAATAACACTAAAAAGTGATATGAAGAATATTTAAATGGTCCCATCTCACATTTTCTACAAGAGAATGAGAGGTCAGATCAGGGGCCAAGGTCATACCCCAATAATATTAATAAAGGGAGAGTATCAAAAAAGTCAAAATGGAGATACAGCTGCAAAATTGTGGACTTCATTTTGATGTTTGGATCTGCAGATGACCCTTCTGTTCTCTATTTTCTCTGTTCCCTACCCTTATCATATCCATATGAAGATAAAACTAATGTTTCTGCAGGGAAATCCAGTTTGAAATTATAATATTTATGGTACTGAAACCATAGTAGGCTTAAACACATTTAGCTAGTTTTGACTCTGAACCACTAAATCGAGTTGTGAAATCCATTATTATCTGGGCAGTTTGGATACACAGGGTAGCACTGGAATTCAAAGCAGCATTTTATATGCCTTGCTGGCTTTTGAAAGCTTGATATCTGTAGAAAGTTTGGGAGCCCTTTTACGCTTCTATCTTGAAGAAATGCATTTATGAGATGAAAAATAAAAGGTCAAATTTCAGAAGTAGAAGTAATCTAGATTCAGCGATTAGTTGGAATCTATATTCTGATTTACAGTGATTTTAATTAACATGAATTGTCATAGAGATTTTACTAGGCTAATGGCAGGGTACATTAAGGGATTATGTGATTTAATGTGATACAAGTAATACAACTATATGCTGATGTTTTAAGGAAAGAGGATGAAAGATTAAGTTACTAATGTTAATAATAATAAAAAACCTACATTTAGTACCTGCTAAATTACCTGCCTGCTCAGAAGGGGGGAGGAGAGGAGAAGAGAGGAGAGGCTAAGCATTGTTCTTGACTCATACCATCCACTGACCCATGCAGTATCTCTTGCACATAACTAAACACCCTTCCTGATTTTTGCTACCTACTCACACACTCTTCTGACATACACAGCATCTCTAGTGCACACTTCCCAACCCACTTGGTACTCTAACACACTCCCATGCATCGCTCCTGATTGCATACCCTGTCATTCATCTCCCCCGCCTGGTAGCAACCACTTACCTGCCTGCTGACCTTGAAGTTGCAAATTGTTGCTGGATTACCCACCTTGCAAGCATCCCACAAGTGAAGTAAATGGGAAAGTCTTCAGGAATTTAAGGGAGAGCGAGAGAAATAGGAAGGAACAGTGAGGAAGGAAAGGAAAGGAAAGGAAAGGAAAGGAAAGGAAAAGGAAAAATAGAGTAGAAAAGAGGAAGAAGGAAGGAAGGAAGGAAGGAAGGAAGGAAGGAAGGAAGGAAGGAAGGAAGGAAGGAAGGAAGGAAGGAAGGAAGGAAATTTTCCTGATGCTCTTTGGCAGCTTCCCACAAGGAAACTCAATGGAGAAGCTGGCAGAAATCTGTAAGTCACACATGTTCCCATTGCTTTTTTGCCAACCTGTGGTCATTCTTTTTCTGCTTTATTCATGAGAAGCAGCTATCTGGACTATATATGATGATCTCACAATCTCTCTTTTATGCAGAGAGCTTTGGTGGGCCACAAAGAAGCCATTTGGATGCTGATTCTGCCACAATGCCATCTCTGCTCTCTCAGAAATGTTGTATCTCACCATAATCACACTGCAAGTCCTCCAGTGTTTAATACTAAATTTGGGAATAAAGCATTGAGTTGGCTGGAAGGAGAAATAGTTTAACCATTTATTTCCCTTTGTATTTGAAATAAAAAAGTAACATATTTACAAAATATTGTTTTCCTGATACTTCTTTTCTAAAAATGTGAAAAATTGTTGAATGTTAATGGTTTTTTCAAGATATTCTCTATCTTTTCATTTTCTATTTTTTTTTCATATGAGGTTCTTCATGTAGTAACTGAATCTATCAGAACAATGTAACCTTAGGAAATAAAACTGAGAGTAATTGCAAACCTCCAAACAGAAACATCAGCTTCTCTGCCTATTGTAGCGGAATGAGTTTAAGCTTGTTCACCCTCATCTTACCCAAATTGGCTGCCAGACACAACATCTCTTGGGGAAAGAAATGGAAATGAAAGTTAGAACTGTCAACAGCATATCTGCAGTTCCCTTCACAGTGTTATATAGGTATCAAACAGAAATAGTGTTTTTTTTTCACTTCTAATTGTTGATGTTTCTCCTACTACATCAATTTTAATTGCTGACCTTACAATTTCATTGGATAGAAATAGTTCAAGTCCTCAATTTGAACTGATGGGTCGTAATTGGATTCTTGAAGACATTTAAACTGAATTTATTTATTTATTCAATTTATAAAGCCAGCATACTCATATATATATGATTCTGGGTAGCTCACAGTAGTTAATAATGCACCAAAATATAATAAAGAAAATACAGATACCGTAGAGCAAACATATAAAGCTCTGCTAAAAACCATGATTTAAACACTATTGATACAATTTGATGCAAGAATTTTAGATAATACTTCCTGTCCTGCCCTCCACAGAGGTCTGCTGGCTTTTACATAATTTCAGATGATCAGAAGTGACTTTCTCATTTTAAATTTAAATTACATTTGATTGGAGAATTACTCCACCTTTCAGATAAATGCAGTATTTCTTTTCTTTGTATTTATTTTATTTAATATGCAGTCCACATTTATTTCTCAGATATTAGGTATGCTAAATAAGGCTAGAATAACATAATTCTCCCAAATTAAAAAAACACAACTGTTTGACGTGAAGGATAACAGTGCAGAAATCTGCATGTCTACATACACTAGATAATAGAACATCTTCTGAATTTAAATTCAAGAATTAGAATGTTGAAAGCAGGAAAATATTTTTTCTCTCTTCTGCTATCATACATATTAATAACAATATGTATTGATTTAACGGGTTTACATATGAAGCAGGATGTACACTTGAGATTTCATTGTGTACCAGCCCAGTTTAAAATTTAGGTTTCCAAGACATTTGTTTTGAGAATTTTAGCTTACTTAGAATTTGAAAATTATATAAGAATGATATTGGATCTAAGATTAATATCCTTATAATTCAGTAGGGCTTCACAAAAAAAGGAGGAAAGACAATATCACTTTTTTTAAAGCAATATTTTCAGTGAAAAATAAATCCTATTCAGAATCATGGTGTGATTTTACAAATGATAATATCAATCAAAAAAGTGGCACATAATTTGCTTTATGCCATCCTCTTCTCATTGGATCTGTTGCATTATGCTAGCCTCTTCTCAATTAGTCAGAGCATGCTGCTGAGCACATACTCGGCAGATTTCAAATAACTTGGCTTATTTAGTTTTTTAAAAATAGAATATTCATGTTTTATAATGGAAGTATGTAGTTTAACCATATGGACATTTGTGCTATATAAATAACATGTATTCTATTTGAAGGCTTTACATAAAGAGAAACAATAACAAGTCGGAAATAAACATCTCAGTGCTTGTAATTATTCCTTGTATACGATTGATTGATAGAAAAAGTGATTATTTTGATCGAGTTAAATTGTTGTTTTCCATTTAAGTAAAAGTTCAATCTTAGATATCTATAAATTGATTACACAGCTAGGGAATATGGGAGATAATTTTGATAGGGCAGAATTGAAAATAAATCCCAGTAGTTATTATTCAAAGCAAAATATCTCTTGCATAGATCTTCAATTAGTTCATTTTCATTCAGTCTTTTGTTTACTCTATGCAGATGTCCATATGGCTCTAATGAAAATAGACAAATAGGACTGGGAAACATTTGTATGTGCCGGGCAAGCCACTCCAATTCTCTTAAGACTTTCATGCAAATACTGAAAACCTCAGGGAGAGATTGAAGCTTTCTGAGTTCCAATTTATGTGTGTCTGTAATTTGTCTAATGCAGGGATGTCAAACTCAAGGCCCATGTGCTGGATACAGTCCACGGGGTGCTTTGGTCTGTCCTGTGGGGCCACCCTGGGAATTGCATAGATTCGGCATGGTGCACCTGCCATCAAAAATGGAGCTCAAGTGCCCCGGACAGTGATGTCAAGCTGGCCATGCCCACTCTGGCCATGAAATTGAGTTTGACACCCCAGGTCTAATGTGTTTCCAACCCCACCACTTGCTTAGAACGATGCCAAGGGCTACTGGCAGGCCAACCCCATTTTCCATTTCTTTCAGAGAGAAAGTTATTTGCTATGGCAGGAATCCCAAATCTTCAGTCATTGAGTGTGGATTTTGGAGAAGAAGCTGTGCGTGTTTGATCACCTTTTTAAATAACCTTTTGATCGGAAGAGGCAATGAGAAATCAAAGCAACAAATATATTTAATTTAGCAGAGATTGTGTCTGTTCTTTATAATCCACACACTACTTGGGTTTCCTATTTGAAATATGGGACACAAAATGCTTAGAATATGTTTTCTAAAACAATTTTTTGAAGTGTGTAGATGCTTAAGTAAACTTTCCTGTTTTCATCACAGTAGAATAGACTTTGTCCTCATGGTGCTGTTTCAACAACTACTTTGAATAACATGTTAGGCAGAGACTTATCATTCTATTTGTAAGTGTCCATCTATTTGACATTTTATTTAGAATACAATGCTTGGTGAGAAATAATTCCATTTGGATACTTTGTTTCTTGTAAAGATTGAACAAAGATGGTCTGTTTGATCATAGACAAACAGAAAGTTATATGCTTTGAATATACAGTGGAATAGATGTCAGACCAGAGAAAGATGTCAGATCAGAGAAAGATGTCAGACCAGAGAAAGCATCTATACTTGACAAGTTCAAAGAAGTACAAGAAGAAGGCAATGGAGAAAGTGGCTGACATCATCTAAGAGATTATTGGAAGGTTCTTGGAAAAGTTGTTATTCCTCTTTAGAAACAGGTCAAGGTAGCAAACATTTGATCATGCTATAACCAGGAATTGAATTTAACTCAGTGACATCTAACTAATGAAAACATTGAAATATGGTATTTAAATTTGATGTGCTTTAGATTCTAAAATACAGTATCACAATTTATTCTACAAAAGCCCTTGTGGTGCTTATTAGTTTAGCATCATACAGTTCACTAAGTTTGACATTTACAATATCCCAGGGACAGAATATTCAGCTTTCTGAGAAAACTGTCTCAGGGTAACCAAATGTATTTTGTACAATAAGCTTAATATTTTATGGAGTTTACTTCTTAAGGTGGCACACAGTATTGATTTAATCATAATATACAGATCACTTAATTTGCAGAAGATGTTTGTTAATTTATGAATCCAGTTTAATATTTAAAGCTTTATCGGGCTTTAGGTCAGAATATTGAAAATGACACTTCTTGGGCTTATTATTTTTGGAAACTCTGTTTTCTGATCTGTAATTTAGACATACATACATACCGTATTTTCCGGCGTATAAGACGACTGGGCATATAAGATGACCCCCTAATTTTACAGTTAAAAAATAGGTTTA
>JAPKID020005944.1:0-10882 GCA_026931265.2 Tropidonophis doriae | reverse complement strand
ATACACATACACATACATATATATAATATGTATATTAACATTATATAAATATAAAATGTGACTGAAAGTGAGTGTGATAGGGAGGGAAAGAAATGAAAGAGAGAATTGTGGGGTAAAGGGGGAAAAGGAAAAAAGAATTAATTTCCAGCTCTTTTTAGCACAGTAGAATAAAGGTAATACAATGATAGCCTCAACTCTTTACTCTTGCATACTTGGCATATTAGCCATTTCTGTAACAACAAATACAGGTTTTATTATCACCAACATTTGGTCAGTAACATTAACCACTCTGCAATTTATATAAGTGTATATTGTTCAACATTTTTCTTTGGTCTACCTAAATAACTATGCATTGCTGATATAATTTAGTTTTTGAAAAACAACAGTACCTAATCACCTCCTAATTATTCTGCAAATGAAATGTAGTGACAACAATATGTTTAACTGGGAATGTAATAAAGCCCTTGGTAATTACTATTCTTGACTCAATCTGTTCTAAGAGCAATAAAGGTGTGGCAACAGAATTAAGGATTAAGAAAAAACCAGTGATGCACTCAAATACAATCTGTGCAAATGTTTTCACTTGAATGTGACAATACATAGAGATCATGTTGCCTTCCTTGTGTTATCTGCTGTATTTTTGCAATATGTGTTTTGCAAGGAATTGAAACCAATTTTAGAAGCTCTCTGCAAAGTTAATTAGAATATTCAATGAACTGTGATGACACTACGCTGAATAGAACAAGATTATCAATATCAGTCATATAACTAGCGGGTGGGCTTGTTAGCGTGTGGTTATCTTACAGTCTGACAGAGCTGTCAGAAATTCAAATCTTGTTATATTTATTTAATATAAGAAGTTTTTAAAAAGAAAAGTGAAAAGTTATTTAATTTTTATTAAATGAACTAAAAAAATAGTGCATTTTACATTCCAAATGACATCACTAGAACTTCAAAACGCTTCATCCTTTTGCATAGAGTATGCTTCTACATTTCTAAATTCAGGGATCATAGTGTTTTAGACATAATTGTGTACTCTTATCAGAAATTCTCCACCTATACACATAATTTCAAATATGTAGATAAGATCTGACCGATAGGATATTTTGACAAGGTTTGAAATGCATAAAAATATCATATTGATTGCTAATTTTTTTAAAATTTGGGGAATAGCTATTTCTGATGGGCTACTTAAGGGATAAATTAGTTATAATTAAGAAGGTGATAGGTCTCAGAACAAGGATAATTAGCTCAACAAAGATCCACATAATATTCAAGTAGGAAATTTAATGGGTATTAAAGTTCAAAAAAGAATGATAATTTCCTTTACATATACATAGCAGGAGTGAAGTAGTCATAAACATTTACAAAAGACAACTGGAAGCTATAACACACACATGCTTATTCTACTTATTCTAACTTAAGGAAAGAAAATGTGGAGAGAAAAGTATTGAAAGAATACAAGGAAAAGGATGATTATACACAGCATTTAGAAAATAAGTTGGTAGAGCAGTGGTTCTCAATCTTCCCAATGCCGTGACCCTTTAATAATACAGTTCTTAATGTTGTGTCGACCCCCACCCACCATAAAATTGATGTCTTGGTTCCTAAGACCATCGAAATTATGTGTTTTCCGTTGGTCTTAAGCAACCCGTGAAAGAGTCGTTCGACCCCAAAGGGGTCCCGACCCACAGGTTGAGAACGACTGTGGTAGAGTATAAATTAATAAGAGAAGAAAAACTAAAGTAACTGCTAAACAGAATTATCAGTTCCAGACTGGGGAGTTTGAGGACAATTGACTTCTCCGTCTACATAGGCTAGACTTTGCAATCTATAAAATAGAGCCAATATATGCAAGATCAAATGTCTCTTATGTTTGTGGTACCCACAATATCTTCTGGACACAAAGTCTGCCTGAAATGAAGAGAACACTAAACAGAGGCTAAATTCATTATTAGGGTAATTGGTCACCCAAGCCTACTCAACTAGATTTAACTGTATGGTAATCAATAATACAACTAGTTAACATTGCTTTTTACACCAATTTACTCATCATAGGCTCTTTCACCACTGAAATAAGTAACTAATTAGCAAGAGAAATGTACTTGCATTCATCTTCCTTGACTCTGACATTCTCCATATATGTGTACTTAAACTATAATATTCCTCAGGTAGAATAGCCTTTGTGGAGGAATCTGGAAGAAGATATCTAGATGTCTAGGAACTTCATGAAATAGGGACAAGAATTATTGGAATAGAGATAGTCCTTGACTTACCACCATTCATTTAGTGACTATTCGAACTTACAATCACATTGGAAAAAGGAATATATGATTGTTTCTCACATTTATGACCATTGCAGCACTATTGCTTATGTGAACAAACTTCAGGCAATTGGCAACTGGCATTATTTATGACTGTTGCAATGTCCTGGGATCATGCAATCACCTTTTGTGACCTTCTGACTAGCAAAGTAAAGGCAGAAAAAAATCAAACTAGGAAGGAAAAAATACTAAGAGTCCAGTCTGGAGTAAATTAAGCTAGAGCTCATTAAAATAGTCCCTGAACCGGGCGACTGAGGAAAAAATCTGGCGTTAACGAGCACCAGGAGACCTGGTCAAGCAAAAGATTCCTCAGTCCCAGTGCAACCAGACTGATTTAACCCATTGCTTGGACTCTCCAAGCAGTGCACAGGAAAATGAAGATGCAAGGGTCAACGCGGAATAGAAGGAAGACATAATTTTTTATAGCCAAATTGTAATGCTGAGGGCCAGGCAGAGCAAAGAGAATCGCTCAATATGTTTACAAAGTTATTTATAGGACTCTCAATGCAAGTGACAAGAGCTTTGGCTCTGATACTATAGAGCACTTCATTATATCTGTTTGTGAAATATAAATGACAGCTTTCTGTTCTAACATACACAAACTGTTTTTATAATTCCAGATGCAAAATTTAAAAACCATTGTTCCTGAAGTACCACATTAGTATATTTAATATGATAAATTGTTTGTATTCGTATACATGACTTTCAGGGGGTTTTGTGACACATCTTTTCTCATTTTAGGTAGCCTGTGAGACAGAAATTGGTCTCTGGAATGCTGAGTTTGACAATACAAGAATGAAACAAGAATGTTGAGCCTCTTTTGCTTTTAGGTCTTAAAATATACATAAAGACTGAATGATTTATATATTAAAAATATCGCAAGGCTTACTACCAATGCAACATTTAACAACATTTATCTTTTAAATGCTTTACCCAGCAAATTTAAAATAAAAGTATCATTCACCTACCAATTCTATAATACAAACTGAGAAACATATAAGAAAATATCAAAGCATTATGATCAGAATTATTCATGCTTATCCTAGTGGTTCATGTTTATTTTAATTTACAGTATATTTACTTAGCTATTGAATGTGAAACAGTGAAAGCACAATGTGATTATATCTATCTAATAATTCCAATTAATTTCACAGAAGACTATTTACTTCGTATTTTTTCTGTCCTAAATCTTGCAGTGGCAAAATGAATTACAGTTCCATCCTTTGTTCCTATTCACAGGGCCCTTGTTTCTGTTATTTACAAAATAATGAGCAATGCAAAAGGTAAAGATATACTGTAAGTATAACTTTAGTTTGTCCCTGACTGTATAATTGTTTATTCAGTTTTGACTTGTATTGCCACTTTTCTGATCAAACTTACTCAACCATGGGCTAGGAAGTTCAATATCAGTACTCGTGCCCTGATAAATAGAGCCATGGCATATTACATACAGTACTTAGTACTTTCCCCCATTTTCATTGAGGTTACAAGGTTCGTCAGAAAATACCCCATAGAACTCATTTGCTCATGCCAGTTTGTAAGATTTGCTAGACTGGTGTACATGAGAGTTGTAACAATTATTTTAACCTCTGATCTTTTCTTACTGGGACGTTTTTCTATAAGTAACTTCCTATGGTATTCTTTCACTACATAAAACATGGAGGTGTTTATTTTTCCTGCATTCATGCACAAAATCACATTCGGAAGCAAGCATGTTTTCTACATGCCCTACATTCCCAACATGCACAGTGGCACTCGGTTTACTTTTCCTCCCAATCACTGCCTCTTGTAGAAAACTCTCCTTTGTAATGAATAAAAAAGTCTGTAAAGAGGATAAAATCTATGTCTTTCCTGCCCCAAACAAATAATCTGATTAGCATCGCGTGACATCCTAACCAATTGCAACCTCAGCAGGATGAATGGATAGAAACCATGGATTTCCTATATAGCCACATACCTGGTAATTATACACCTAAAACAAGTAACCACCTTCACCCATTTTTGTGGAGAAACACTAAAAGTCAAGTAGCAGTTTGTTGAAAGGTTTATTAAAGGAAAAAGGTCCACAGGGAAAAGAAAGCACCACCTTAGAAGATGATTAACATTATACTTTGAATCCAATATGATAGGTTATATTCTGTCAGTGGAATAAGATAAAATCAAAATAATGAGTTACTGCTGCACCTTTACAGAAATTATGCTTTGATAGATTGCCTGCTTTGAGATCACCCGCTGTGCAACTTAATGCAGCAGGGCCAGCCTGTTCAATGTGAATTTCAAGCTGCAGGTACCAATGTATGCATCCTCCACTGAAGGATGCATCCAAGGTTTTCATCAACCGCTGTTCAAAGGAGCTATATTACATATGGTACTTTCCTGTGGTGCTGTGAAAAGATTTTTAGTATGGTGCCACCAGGAGGTTTCCAGAAATCATGAGGGCAGAAAAAAATAATTGGCCCAGTGGAAATAAAGTATTAATGAAAGCTTCAGCAGAGATAAAAATAGCTTTAAGTACTCACATATATTCTCTGTGTGCCGAATGAACTGCTGCTGCATTGCTGTAACGCCACAGAACTATCACTGAAGACAACACATCCAAAGTGGCATCAAACTGGAAAAGATAATAAACTATTTAATTGGGGCAGCTAAGACAAAAGATGCTGCAATAAAAGATAGCTAAGGGTGCTGCAATGATGCATATAGGTGCAGCATTAATCATTGGAATAAAAAGTAAGGAACATTAAAAATTGATTTTGTATTTTAAAAGAAACTAAAGACAGAGTAATAAAATTTTAAACTCCATCAATTGTACAGTTTTCTGCTGCAAAACACATACATATTTAAAAACAAGACTCTTTCATAAGGGCAGAAAGATCAAACTTAGAGCAAATAATGAACCTTACTGTCAAATAATAAAAACTAGAATGCAAATTGTTACTGAATTTCGTAAATTAGCAAATTATAGCACCAACTTCATATTTGATGGATTCACATAAACAAAACTGCCAGAATTATTTGTTTTCTTAGACACCTAAATGACAACAGTCACTAGTTCAAATCCAATTTTACAATCCAATCTTATTAGATACATATGATGATGATCTAAGGAACTAACATTTTTAAAAAGTTCTTAATTAATATATGAACATGAACAGAACTACCAAAAGAGGATTTCTTCATTAACTGCTTGGTATATTTATTGGATAGATCTCCCAAGTTTCCTCCAGCTCAAGAGGCAGACATAGCACTCCCTCCCTCCTTATTTTCTCAAAATAATACTATTAATAATACTATTTAAGTTTAAATTGGGCTGTGACAGTATCAAAATCAGCCACTGAACTTCTGTGGATGAGGATGGCCTTAAACTCCCAGTCCAGGCCTGAACCACTGTATAATGTCAGGTCTCTATGTCATTATGATAAGATGAAGGTGGAATATAATCATCTAATTTTGGGCTTGGAAAAAGAGGATTGTTTATTTGAAATCTGCCCTTAGTATTAGAACTTTTTAATGGTATGTAAATAGTGAACTACCGTAAAATGTCTACCTACTCCATACTTTGCTTCTAACAGAGTTCCAAGAACTTGCAAATCAGCATGAGGCTGATTAATCTCCTGATACTGAGACTTAACCTGAGAGTATACACAGAGAATTATGTTAGGTCTTGCTTAACACTATTGGTAAAACAAGCCTCCACAAATTGGACTAAGCCTCATACAGGAAACAGTGGACAATGCTGGAAACATGCTTTAGACCCATTTCTAATTCTTCTGTGAAATTCAAATAAGAAATCCTACCTAAAATCCAATTAGACTTCTGGTTTAATTGTTTAACTTTACTCATGGTTCCTCTCTTTCTTAAATTTCTTTGTGTGAATTGATAGTGTTTGTGGCAACTGTGGATGAAACTAATGAGTGGATTCGATCAGAAAAAGCAAATGTACATTTCAGTTATGAGAATACTTACTGCAAATCCAAATGATGAAGCACTGTACCTCATTACAGAGACAGCTAAAAGGAAAAACATATTTTAAAATCTACATTCATTGAAATTGCATGCTTGATTAGTCAGTCACTCACTCTGAATAAATGACACTACTGTAGTACAATAACCTCAAAATGAACATATCAGAATTGTTATTCAGAAACTAGAGAAAGGCTGAAGAACAAGAAAGCATATTTGGAAAGAAAATGTGCATTACATGCTGAATAGTTAAATTCACTATTTCATCATAAATATTTATAAACAATAAATTTTAGAATTAATTTTAAATTTTAATATGATACAGTCTATTAAAACAAAGATTCTCTCTGTGCAGTTATAAAGGTCTGGTTTTTATATGGAAGGACAAGAGATGCTTCTTCCTATTATTTGAAGTTCTTTGAATCCTTTCAGTTCCCTAAAATGCTGTGTTTTGATTTCTGCTCACAAGAATTTTTTGTAGAGTTATTGTTACTGAAATAAAGAATACTGCTATTAGAATCATTTTTAAGAAATACATTTTCATAAGTTTTTTTCACTAGTTGTTCAGATCAACGCTAGCCAATTGTTCATTTTTGTGTTGTTATTGTTCAAGCTGTGGAAATGTCAAAATACAAATTTCAGGTGCACTCAACATCCTAAGAGAATGTTTCTTAACCTTGGGCACTTTAAGACAGGGTGGACTTCAACTCCCAAAATTCCACAGCCAGCTTTGCTGCACTATGGTTACAGCATAAAGGGCCTTGAACATATAAATCATCATCAAATTATAATTTTTTATCATTTAAAACATCCATTACAAAACCTCCTCTTTTTTATGTAAAAATAAGGAGAAAAAGGAAACAAAAAATGTAGTTTTTTAAAACTATTGAAAATGAGCATATTTATTCATGTAACGTAATTGTTAACACCCAATCAATGTACTTAGCAAGGGAACAAAAATTTAAACTTGTAAATTAAAATGTACTGAAATGTGTGCATGCTCACATTTGCAAACTGATAGGGAAGGTCAGTGAATACCACCTCTGAATAGGACCTCAACAAACCCAACTGTTTGTCAGACCTGCGTAGAAACAAGGGACTCAGTGGGCTCCATTTAGCATATAATAATGATACAAAATGAAAAAGGGAAAATGTTTTTTTTCCCCAAAATGCCTTTCCACACTGGAGATTAGAAATAACAGAGGCACATGCGCATGCACATACACACACACACATTCACACAAGCACAATCATTTATAGGAGTAGTCTATAAAGAAAAGTTGTATCTCTTTCTCTACATTGTAGAGAGCAGAAAGCACATATAGCTTAAAAAACTGATTAAAATATTTGTTAAATGATAGATTTATTTTACTTTATCATTATGTATTCCAAATATTTCTGATAAATGGTTGGATAGGCAGCTGGTTCCTGTTTCATTGCTAGAAGCCCAAACCTAATTATATTTTATCTTTGATAACTGATTCTAAAGATGAATGCGTATGTATTTCAAAATGTGATGAAAGAGGATCTTTTTTTAGCACAGTCTATCTAGTATTTGTGCTTAAGAGGGAGAAAATATGTATTTCCTCCTTCTGTTCTGTGTCTGCACCCTTAAATCACCTGTTTAGACTTCACAGATTTTAGTTATACACAAGTACCATGTACTGGTACTGAAAACAGAAATCCTACATCTTCTCTAGCTTTCTCCATATTGTTTACTGAAATAGAACACATGCATTCTTCAACAATTTGTTAACAAGAAACAGAAAGTAAGTGGATTGGTTGCTTTGGCTCCAGCTGTGCAGTTATTCTAACTATTTAATTCCATTAGAAAATATAGAACAATGAGATATCCCTTGGTTTAAGTATTATATTATGGACAAGGAACTATTAACCTGAAGGTAAATTACAACCTCTGAATAAGGAGAAACTTGGTAGCATTCTTTCAGACTAACATATTTTATTAGAAGGCATGCATCTTTTCATAACTGCACATAGGCCTTCTAATAAAATATATTAAGTTTGAAAAAGCGTAACCAATTCCTTCTACTTAATCTACATGAAATTGTATGCATGGAGCTAATGACAGTCACAATGCACATTTCAAAAGGGGGACTTTTTTTACAAAAAAAATAAATAACTATGATAAAATGTTCCCTCTTTATAATGTTCTTTCTTTTTATGGCATTTCTAACATTTATTGTTATATGATTTGGTTACTTGTAAACAGTTATAGATTATCTGAAAAAGCACTATATTAATTAAATAATCCCTTAAAATTAAAGAAATAGTAATTTGTGGTAGGTTTTATTGATTTTTTCCATAGCTCTTTCCATTGTTCTACTGTAATCATTTATTTCAAGTTCTGCATCCACTTCATCATACTTTTTAAAACTTGTTCCATCCCTGTACCATATTTGAATTACTCACACACACTTCCTAATATATGATCTTGATAAGTGTTTTAAATTCTGTCATCTATAAGAAAGTCCCTTCTTTCTTATTTAAAAGCAAGAAAGCATTATTGAGGCTTTTAAAAAATGCATTTCTTTTGTTGTACCTTCATCTTTCACGTTGCGATTAAATTAGTTTCAAAGTTATTCAACATGTACAAATATGTATTTCTAAATTCAATGATACTGATCCCTCTAAGGAATTTATTTTATTTTATTTTATTTATTTTATTTATACCCCGCCCTTCTCCTAAAAAAGAACCCAGGGCAGTGCACAGGCAATTTAAAACAATACATATATATAAATACCCATATTAAAAAACTATTAAATAAAGATCCCGTGCTAAAACCCATTATAAAATCTCTTTTACAATGTTAAAACTCAGCATCGGGGGTTATACTAGGCCGGCTTGTTGAAACAGAAGCGTTTTAAGGCGCTGGCGGAACAGGCGGAGGTCCGAGATGGTGAGTAGTTCGGGGGGCAATGTTTTTAAAACATTTGTTTTAAAAAAACAAATCACCCTTTAAATGGATTGTACTTCTGAAAATCTGTCAGTTATGTGCATATATAAAGAACAATAAAAAGTGTAGTTGGAGACATAAAATAGAAGCAAATAATTCTAAATTTAAAAATCTGATATAACAAATGAACAATTATACTAACAGATCTGTCTATCTTCTAAATTCATTATGTCCACCCACTCCAGTATAGTTTATTACAATGTAACAGAAGCACTGATGAATTAATGTCCTATTGAAATTCCTCAGAGATTTCATAAGAGCATCTCTTCAGTCATGGCCCCCAGGTTCAAATGCACCTGATACAAATATAGCATCTTGAAAAGCAATTTCACATACTGTATTCTTGGTCTAATTATTAAAGTTGTCCATGCACATATAACAGCCATACTTTAATAAGGAGGCAATGCTTTGCATATAATCTGTGATCTTAAAAACAGCCAGCCAGATATTATAGTAATTAATTCAAACAGTGCTTCTTGCTACTATCTTCACATGATACCTTAGACCAAAAAAACCACATGAATTTTTCATAATTATGTAAAATTTATATAATTTACATAAAATGTATGAACATTGTCTGGACTAAATTCTATTTGGCAAAGCAATCTGAATCCAGATGTTGTCCAATGCATTCAGTCCACTGAAGGGGGTGCATAAAATCAAGATTTTACTTATGAATTACATTAATTATGAATTCACTTATAAATAGGAATATTTCCATGACTGCAATTTTCTTTCCTTTTCTTCTTCTCCCCTTACCAATCAGCTATGGAAAATCTGTAGATGTCATACTTGTGCTTGTTTCATGCAAAAAAAAATTTTTTTAATTGGGCCATACAACGAATGCCCCAAAGTAAATTACGTCCAGTTGGATCAATCTGGTCCTATTTCTGTGAAGCCCTTGACACCTCTGTGCTTCAGACATCAATGATTCATGTTTATAGGGCCATCTTCTCTTCCAGGCACACAGAAGTACATGCCCTAAACACTCTCACCACTAAGACATGCTTAATTGAACAATCTTATCTATTAAAAATCCATTTAACAGGCTTACACTGCCTTATTCTCCACCTCTGGGAAATACACATTTACATTTTACAAACTAAGAAGAAACAGAGGAAATTGGCAAACTGTTTTTCTCAAGGTAAAGGATGGAGTAGGCGGTAATATTCTAGAGCTATATTTCATTTTTACAGACATGCTAACTCTAGTTGCAATATTGAATTTAAGGCAGCCTTGAAGGGTAGCTTTTTTCTTACTTATAATAGCCGCTATGAGAGTGATTACCTAATATGGGAATGCATTTGAGCACTAGACATACTAACATAGAGGAGGGTAACCATTTTTAGTCCAGGAATTATAGTTTTTCAAAATAGCAACCCCTTTGAGTTGGTGGCCTAAACATGTCTAGGTCTTTTTTCTGGTTTTCCAGGAGGGTTGCATATATCCTTGATGTTTCCATTCTAAAGTGCCATATAGAAAAAGAAGTAAAATTCAGGACCAAACAACAAAAACATTTTGTTGCTAAATCTCAGAAGTCTTTAGTGTTGAGTCCTCGTGACTCCTTGCATTTGAATACTACAGCAGCCGCGCCCTGATTGGCTAAGGCGCGGCTGCCTG
>JAPKID020005943.1:0-10882 GCA_026931265.2 Tropidonophis doriae | reverse complement strand
GGAGGGCGAAAACAACCCCCCCCCATAGGTCCTCCGGAGGCTTCAGGAGCTTTCCTGAGGAATAAAAACGACACTACGAGCAAACCAGAAGTCATTTCTGGTTTGCTCGAAGCATCAATTTTAGTTCTCTGGAGACTGGGGAGGGCAAAAAAGGCATATAAAAAAAGGAGTGAGCACCAGTCATGCGCGCATGAGCAGTGGGGGGGCACATTGCATTATGGGTGTGGCACGCAGGCGCATGACCCCCCTGCTCTCCCTCCCCTTATGGCACGTGAGCCTAAAAAGGTTCGCCATCACTGAACTAGATCTTTGCACTGTATTCAAAATATAATGATTTGACCTTGTTAATGTGTATCTCAAGAGGAATTCTGCCTTAATTTGTCAAATGATCCATTTGTTTGTTTTTGTTTTTTAATTTACTATAATATTCTCAGAAGTTTTCTCCAACATCAAATTTTAAACGATCTCATAACAGACATGGTGCCCTGTGATTAGAATGCAGTATTGCAGGCTAATTCAGCTCACTTCCAGGAGTTTGATTCTCATCGGTTCAAGGTTGACTCAGCCTTCCATCCTTCCAAGATCATTAAAATGAGGTCCCAGATTGTTGGGGCAATGTGCTGATTTTATAAATTGCTTAGAGAGGGCTATATAGCACTACGAAGTCATATATAAGTCCAAGTGCTATCATATTTCTTGCTTTTTCAAAACCAAGCTCCATTTTCATAGTGCACAGGGAATATACTTGCCTTCATGATTTTGAACATAAAGCCTGCATATTGAATTTTTTTTCAAGACC
The DNA here is from genome assembly GCA_026931265.2 of Tropidonophis doriae. NCBI lineage: Eukaryota > Metazoa > Chordata > Lepidosauria > Squamata > Natricidae > Tropidonophis > Tropidonophis doriae. The sequence continues at coordinate 10,083 of JAPKID020005943.1, read as the reverse complement.
ATTGTTCTTCTAATCAAATATTACTCTGCATTAGTGTTGATGGCTGATCCTAAAAGGAACTTCAGTATCTTCATTATTAATTATAAGGTTGTTTCCTATATCCTAATCATTAATTTAATCTTCTGTATATTTAACCTTAGTCCCATTTTTCCCCCTTACTTCTTGACTTGTTACCAGAACTTGCAGGCCATTATTAGGTATTAGAAAAAGGCACTTTACTTGAAAATAATCTGAGTTTGTTGTGTGAGGCAAATCACATCTATGGACCATCTTCTCTTGAAATGAAAAATATTTACCAACTTCAGAAGTCTTTTTTTCCAAGAAAAAAATCTAGTTTGTTGGACATTCACACATGCATATAACCTCTGTTTGGTTATAAAAAATATCAAAGAAACAAGAATTTAACCATGTTTTTCTCATTAAAAGCAGACATATGTGCTGTGTGCTAAACAGAGATGTAATGAGTACACACTTTGAGGAAGTACTACATTTTCTCTAATGCCAAACCACAGGGTACAGAAAATGACACATTCATTGCAATAGAACTTAAAACTTAAAATACAAAAACTAAGCCAAAACCAAGCTTTTATTACTTATAAAGTATTTAGTCTAATACCAGGTGATGGTATTTTCAATTTTCAATTTTCTAACATGCAATGGAACTGTCTATGTCTATTTAGAAATGATTTCCATAATGATGATGACTTCCTCAGAATTCCCTCACTTGCAAATTGAAATGATAGAGTTACTGCTAAGAATTTAAGCCTTTGCCCAAAGTTGCTCTAGCTCCTCTTAAATGGAGGAATTATTATGTTTAAATGTAATTTATTTAAAATTTTAAATGAAAAATATTGTATTTTTAATGCAAAGTGAAGAATACCATTTGGCCACACAACATGCCTTACCTGTATTTGCCTGGGAAGGATCTGCTTCAGAATCACTGCCTCCTCCAGGAGGGAGTCTTTCCACATGACTGCTGACAGCAGCGTCCCGTTCTGTTCTGTCTGTAGCAATAGTTCGCTGTATATTTTGATATCTGGATTTTGGAAAAAGGAAAGAAATAGAAATATATTAATCATCTACACCTCTGAAATTAGGAAATAAACTTTCCAATGTGTCTGTGTATCTACATTTAAAATTTGGCTGGATTGAGAATTTTAACTGATGTGAAATTATTGCCTTTTTGTTCAAATATATGCAGTAATATAAAATATACAGTTAAAAGCATAGAATTTAAACTAAGCATAAATCCATAATCAATTAAAAAGAATATTATAAAATAATTTTAAAATGTGTACTATCATTTAAAATGCCTTGTTAATTGCCAAGTTAACTTTATCAACCAAGGCTTTTTAACTTTATCAAACAAGGCTTTTTGGTCAATTGAATATAAAGCCAACACTACATATAATTTGCTCCATTTCATTTTTCAGAACAAAAGTAATACTTTGGAAGGAATAGAACCATTAAGTAAAAATCTAACTAGCTGTAAATATCAACAACAATGGGAAAGAGAAAAGGATAACTAGATCAAGGTGAGTGGATTTGATTACAGTAGCAATGTGTAAAATATTGGAAGATCTGAAGGGGTATTTGGGGACAATTCTTTCTGGAGAACTCCTAGGCAGTCACTAAAAATTGACACAGATTTGATGGCAAATAATTTAAAAAATCAAAATAAGTTTCAGGAGGAGTTTATGTACCTTTTTAGTTTTAGTTAAAAATTCAGGCAGACCATATTTAAAAATATAGGCGGAAAGTAAATGATAATAAGCAATTGTGTTGTAGTATTTACCCAACAGGTTTGCAAATTCTGTACTACTATTGTAACATATTACTGTTTTGAATTTTACAGCATTTGGCTGGAAAAGACCTAAAGAACTATCAGAACATAGACACCAGAAAAACATACCGTAGCTAAAGACTCATATAATCTTGTTCAGATCTTTTATAGAAAATAATTTTATAAGGCTCACAGATGCCTGCATTCATATAACTTCCATGGGACTATGATAAGTAATAAAAATACCTTCTTAAAGCCTTCCACCTGCATTTGACTTTTGCCTTCTAAAAGAAGGCATGGAACATTTAAATTAAATAAAATAGCAATAGCACTTAGACTTATATACCACTTCATGGTGCTTTAGAATCCTCTCTAAGTGGTTTACAGAGTCAGCATATTGTCCCCAACAATTTGGGTACTCATTTTACCGACCTCAGAATGATGGAAGGCTGAGTCAATCTTGCGCCTGTGAGACTTGAACTGCCAAATTTCAGGCAGTCGGCAATCAGCAGAAGTTGCTTGCAGTACTGTTTAAATACATCTTATTCTGTGTTAATTAGGCTGAATATGTTTATGTTTATTCAATTTCTATACCACTCCTATCTCCCCAATCGGACTTAGGGTGGTGCACAGGAAAATTTAAAATAATACAAACAAACAACAATAAATACAGTCTTAACATTAAAATGCAATTAAATTAGGTGACCTGTACTAAAATATTCCAGCTAAAAATGTTAAAATCCCTACCTAATCCAATTAAAATTATATCAAAATCTAGGCTCTAAGCTAGGCCAGCTAGGTGAAAAAAAGTGTATCTTGAGTGATCGGAAGAGGCGAAGGTCCGTGATGGTACGAAGTTCGGTGGGAAGGTCATTCCAGAGGGCCGTACCTGCCACAGAGAAGGCCCTACCCCTGGGCGCCGCCAGACGGCATTGACCGGCAGCGGCACCCTGAGGAGGCCCTCCCCATGGGAGCGGATCGGTCGAAGGGAGGTATGTGGTAGGAGACGGTCCCGCAAATAACTAGGCCTCGTGCCATGGAGCGATTTAAAGATGGTTACCAGTACCTTGAAGTGCACCCGGAAGGCCACCGGCAGCCAGTGCAGCTCGCTCAGGAGGGGTGTTACATGGGAGCACCGTGAGGCTCCCAAAATCCCCCGCGCAGCCACATTCTGCACTAACTGGAGCCTCCTGGTGCACCTCAAGGGGAGCCCCATGTAGAGAGCATTGCAATAGGATTGGGATGAGGTAATGTATCCTTGAAGCATGCACTTACAGACCTTAATTCCAGTGTTTTTTTAAATATATGTTAATCTATTAGATGATATACCTGTTTCATAAGAGTTTACAGAGAAGTAAGAATATGAATTAGTAATGCATTTCCTCTTAACTTAATCATACCTCTTTCCCTAACTCTTTGGTTTCACAGTGGTGAAGCTGTGAGAAGTTTGCTACCCTCAAGAGTGAGGTTGACTTCACTATAGGTACAATATAACAGTCCAGATGCCTCTTAGCAATTAACAATTTTACTAACCCAATTTCTTCCTGCTACTGATTCTGTGCCTCTTAAAGACTGATGTGCATGCCCTCCTTTCATGAACAAATATCTATCAGAACTTGTTTTGTATAAAGCCAAGCTGCACTGCCCAGTATTCAGAAGCCAAACTGCAAAAGTTTTTGAGATCAGTTTGACAAAGTGGCAGCAATATTCAGTAGTTGTAGTGAGTCTTAGGTCCAGCAGATGGCAATTATAGACTCTCCATATGAATTCCAATTATCTCAAATTTCCTATAAGCCATGCAGCAAAATAGAAATAATATGTTTTGCATGCTTTATATAATAATTTTTTTTCTACTTGGCTAGATTAAATAGCCAAAGGACAAAGGAAATAAAATGACAGCTTAGATACTACAAGTTTCAATATTTTTAAGTAGCGATGAGAGCCTTTTTGGTGTAGCAGTTAAAGGACCAGGCTAGAAAATGAGGATGCAAGTTCCAATCATAGTTTAGGTACAAAGTCAGCTGGGTGACCTTGGACCAGTCACTCACTGTCAGCCTTAGGAAGCAGACAAGGGCAAATCACTTCTGAAATCTTGTAAAGAAAACTCCAGGCAGTCACCTAGTCCACGCAGTCACCAGGAGTCAACACTGACTAGAAGGCAGACACATACACACACATACACACAGATGATGAGAGAGAGATGATAGGTTGGTGATTATCAATCAATCAATCAATCAATCAATCAATCAGAATAGGTACCTTGGAGGTCTTCTAGTGTAACCCCCCTGCTCAAGTAGAAGACAATTTGAGACAAATATCTCTTCTTAAAAACATCCAGTGATGAAACACTCACAACTTCTGAATCTACATTAAATATTGAGAATACAATCATTTTACAGTGATATATAAAGTCACAGTCATACTGAATTATCAATGGTGTTTATGCTCAATATATAAAAAGAAAGCTGCATAATGCAGGTTTGACTGCAGTTTTAAGTTTTTAATACTTGCTGACTTTTTGTTTTTAATAGCACGCTGCAGAAATAACAAAACTTACATAGGATTCCCAGATGTGAAGAGATATTGCATAAAGAAAACTGTGTTTAAATGCAGGACAGTTCCACCCCCATGATTACTAATGTGCCTATTTGTAGAGAATGTGTGGAAATTCCACTCCATGAATTTTAGACTCTGAAAGGGTTAACTTTCCTGATCTGTCAGTCCAGAAAATGAGTAGTCAGCTGAAATGCAAGAAAGGCTGAATAACCAATTCTTCCACAGGTAAATGTTTGTAAGAGGCAGAGGTAGCCTCCATTTTGTCTTTGTCTTTTGGTATTCATATTTTCTTCTCCCAGGTTTCTTAAAAGCAAGTAAGGGACTGCCCTCCCCCCTGCCAGCTGGCAGCAATAGCTCTGGGTCTAATAAGCAGGGCAGTAAGCTAGTTGTAATACACATTTGTTTTTTGTTTCTACATTTAAATTTGGTTGCATGAATATACTCTGATGTGTGGATGTATCAACAGATCTAACCATCCAGCTTGTCCTTGAACTAATAGTGATTGAGATCAACATCTTCAGAAAATAATTGTTCATTTTGTCTCCCTTTTCTTTTTAATTATTTTCTAGGGATGGGTGGGTGGGTGGATGACTTAGAATTATTTAAGAACTGGGAGTACTAAGGAGAACTGCCTTATAGCACAAAAACTTCCCACCAAGCCAGGATATCTAAAATAAGTTGACCAAAGAATAACAAAAGAGAAAGCAAGCAAAGGAAACTCAATTAACTGTCCTTGAGAGTTGTTATGTTGGTTGGTGGTAGGAAGGTTAGGCAGCTCCTATTGTGAAACAGCAGGTGCCTAGGTCAACATATCTGTTACATGTATGTGCATTTATCCCATTAGAACACAAAGGTAACTATTGAGAGGGCTGCATATTAATAGAGGAGGGGAACAAGAAGATCAAGAATTGGCTTCTTTCTGTAGTTCCTTCTACATATTAGCACCAATTACCAGAGTGGTAAGTACTGCTTGTGGTTAACAGATTAACAGAGTTGGAAGGGACCTTTCAGGTCATTTACTCCAACCCCCTGCCCAAGCAGGAGACCCTACATTTGCCTCTACCGCAACCTCACAACCTCCTGCTTATGAGGCAAAAGCTCCACCTCTAGGCCACAACAGCAGGTTCTTTGTTATACAGGTAGTCTTCAACTTATGAACACGATTGGGACCAGAGTTTTTGTTGCTAAGCAAAGCAGTTGGTAAGAGAGTCATGCCCAAGTTTACAACTTTTTGCCATAGCTTTAACAAATTATTGTGTTCAGCCTTCAGGTTAACACTCTTCCTTGTGAGACTGCATAAGTCTTGTATGCATCCTAACTAAACTCTAGAATGCAACAGCCAGTCTGCATAGACATTACTGAGCTAATGAAGAAATGCTTTGATTCTATATAAAGCAGTTTCCTGGGTAACCAAATAAGAAATCACTGCAGGGGAAGACCAAATAACACAAAGTTTTGGATAACAAATCTCTTTAGTGGCATTCTTAACTATATTCCTGGTATAGAATGTTATTAATTCTGATCTTGACGTGCCTAAACCACAGGGTTCAAAATATGCAGTAAAACGTCTTGTTGCTGAGGCAGACAAACATTTATTGTGAGTGAATTTTTCATTATTTGGATTGTGAGTCAATGTAGTTTATTGCAAGGAGACAGGAAAAGGGAGGACAAATGATTAATGACCATTATCTAACTTCTAATTAATCTCCCTCCTTCCTCTCTGATCTGTAAAAATTAAAAGTACAGGATATTCTACCATTTAATTTAAAACAGCCACAAAATGGGAGCACTGTAAAAAATGTGTGTGTGTGTGTCTACACAACAAACACACATACGCCTCCTTTCATTCAGAAGCTCAAGGAAGTGCAGACATGCATGTAATGTTAGTGTTAGCAAAAAAAGGGTGTTTAATATATCTTTTTCTCTGAAGATATGTTACACCTTTTGTACTGAGAAGTGAGGAGGAAATATTGCCAAATATCCATTCTAACTATTTCTGGAGAGTATTCACAGTGAGACACAATTTTCATAATATTGGTAATAAAATTTATCTAGTGGCCATAAGGATGAAGATTAGGATGTTTAAAACTGATTTCCAATTCCAGGGTTTTCCAAACTCCTAAAAAACAGAACTCTGAACTTCAGTGTGTGTTGTACAGACAAAAAATAGAAGGATGAAACCTGAAAGTTATGAAGCTGGTAGGCACTTGCAATGACTAGAGGGTTTTACTCATAATGGCCCCTTAATTTATACTGCAATCACTTCATGAGGGTGGGATGAGTGGCAACAATCTGAAAAGGGCAAGATAGGTCTGTGTCTTAGGTTAGTGGTCACTGGCATTGTTCACGATTGAAAATTGTCATGGGCAGATTATTGTGTGAGGTAATGCCATCTATATCTCCAGAGACTTAAAATTAAGAGTCTGGTATTTACAGTTTCCTTTCAGGACTTGTAGAAGGAGGCAGATTTTTGGCATAGAGAAGGGGAGAAAAAGAGGAGCAATGATAAGTTAGTGAGGTTTGAGGTTGAACGTTTGAGCCTGTGGGTTGGTTTCCAGGCTAGGTAACATCTTCAGTGGCACTTAGGGGATGTCAGTGTTATTATGTTTATAAGTGCTTCACGTGTTGGTGTGTCAAGTGAGGATCTTGCGATAAGGAGATCTTGTGATAAGGAGATCAGGTCAGAGTCATTGGGTGGTGACCTGCTGGTAGGTGGGTTTTTTTGCTTGGTTTAGTTGAGGGTTTGTGCTGCCTCTTGTCGGCTGTGTGGTTGATTTGGCTTCTGAGGGGTTTACAGGCTGGTTGTAGGTCAATGTGTCTGTTGTTGGAATTGCTTGTGGAGTGCCAGGCTTCAATGAACTCACAAGCATGGCGGATCGGAGCGTAGCCGATGAGTTGAGTGTTGCTCAGACTGAACTGGTACTGTTTAATGTTGGTGTGGGTAGAGATTAAGGATTTTGGATTGTGGCATTTGATTGCCAGCTGATGCTTGTGGATCCTGGTTTTTAATTGATGTGATGTTTATCCCACGTAGAATTGGTTGCAATGCTTACCGTTGATTTTGTAGATCACACTGTTTCTTTCATCCTTCTGTATTTTATCTTTGGTTTTGGATAATTCCTGGCAGAATGTGGCTGTAGGTTTGTAGACTATTTTTATTCCTAGGGGTTGGTGGATTCTGGCTGTGATTTCTGACACCCCTTTTTTTAGTGAGTTTTTTTGTGTGCTGTTATGTAAGATTTGTGGAACTGTTTTCCTGGTCTGGCTGAGTGTGGGTTTTTTTTTGTGAGTATATGGTCTGGTTGTTTGAGAGAGAGGCTGCTGTCTTGTAGAAGCGAGGAGAAGAAATCAGAAGCCCTAAAAGGAGGAGATGCCTACCCAAATCTACAGCGTGCATTCAGAGGGATATTTAAGATTAGACTAGAGAGTTTCCTGGGGTATCAATATTCTTGTGAAATTGATCTGTTGATTGTGTGCCTGCATCCTAAGCAGAGACTGAGTGATGTAGGAAAATTGAAGGAGACAATGGTCAGACCTGGGCCATAAAGCCTGTTTAGTTCAGGTTTGTGCTTGCCTTGAGGAGTAGACTCAGAGGCAGCATAGGTGGTTTTGTGTGAAAGTTTCATGACAGAATAACCCAGGGGAGACTCATTCCACTTCAAGCCACAGGGCCAGAGAAGAGGAGATCTTCACAGTGACCTGCACATTTTGTGGAATGTTTCTTTCTGTCAAAAGAACATCCCAACTACATCGGCCACAAGTCTAAGGGCATGTCCTAATTTGAAGAAAAAGTGGAAGCTGTTAACGAAAGAGTTGCTACACTGAAGTTCATGAGGAAAGACTAAAAATTCCTAAAAAGAGTGAAGGACAATCTCCAGAGGGAGAAGAAAAAGGAAAAATAATGATAAACGGCAAGTGGAGGCAGAAGAATGGAGGCATGTCTTCATTAGCAACAGCAGGATCAGGAGGCAGTCAAGGATTTAGCAACCATTACCACACTGACTCATGAAACCATCTCGCCCTTACCTGAGCTACAGTCACCAAGTAAAATCTCAGAGAACCTTCTAGTGAACACTCCAGATCCCTACCATCCAGCAAAATCAGAAGTCATCTTGAAGAAGAAAAGACAAATGGTGGTGATGGGTAATTCACTGCTCAGAGGTACCTTAACTGCTGCTCATAGAGCTGACAAGTCGTGTGAGGTCTGCTGTCTTCCGGCTGACCAAATTCAGGATGCAACTGACAGGCTGACAAAACTCTTCAGTCCAACTGATGATTATCCGTTCTTGATGATGTATGTGGGGACTAGTGACACTGCAAGAAGAGACCTTGAAGAAATTTGCAAGGACTATGAAAACCAAGGCAGGAAGGCAAAGACTTTGATGGACTCAAAAGGAAACTCTGAATCTTGCAGTGGTTTTGTAGCCTAAAGGAGAAAAATGTCCAAGAAGGCAAAATAAGATACTGCAGGCTCAAAACCAAACAATTCCAGAAGACAGACAAATGGGAAGCAACTAACGAGTCCAAATTACATATACAAAACTTAATATGTGGTGTGTGTTTTTTTTAAAAAAAGGAAAAATACAAGAAATGTAAAGAGAGGGTTATATATTCAAAGAAGAATACAAAGCAATTTGCAAAACCTGAAGTTCTAACATAAGAAAAGCTAAAATCCAGTACAAGTTAAAGCAGCAGGGTATGCTAAAACAATAAAAAGTGATATTCATGTATATCAGAAGCAAAAAAGGAAGGCAAGGAGATAGTCGATCTTCTGCAGAGAAAGAATGGTGAAACGGCTAAGGAGCAGAAGGTCACTCAACTGCTATTTTGCATCTATTTCCATCCAAGAGGTGAATGACTGTTGACAAGGTGTCACTGGTTGGCTGGGGCTGGGGAGTGAACTAAAGCTCAGTAGAAACAAAGAGCAAGTGAAGGAATTTCTAGGCAATGTAAAAGAATTAAATCTCCAGAGTCAGATTAATTACATCCTAGGGAACTGAAGGAACTAACAGTGGTAATTGTGGAATGATTCTCTATAATCCTTGAGAAGTTCTAGAGAACAGATGAGGTCCCAGAAGATTAGAGAAGAGCAAATATTGCTCCTATTTTGAGAAAGAGAACAAGCAGGACCTTGGAAATTACAGGCTGGTAAGCCTGACATTAGTAGGGGGCAAGATCATTATGTAGAATGTCAAAACAGCATGACTGTGAGCACTTAGATAGGAATTCATTAATATCATGAGCCAACATAGATTTGTGTTGAAACACTGTTGTCAAACCAACTTCATATCTCTTTTTATGACAGTTACTAACCTGGCTGATTGGAGAAATGCCATGGAGATAGTGTATTTTGATTGTGGCAGGCATTTGACAAATTTTCTCATAGTATCCTTATTTTAAAAAATGGTCAAACACGAGTTTGTCAATTCAACTGTTACATGGATCTACAGTTAGCCCAAGGATTGTATTCAAGGGGTTGTCCTAATGGCATTAAATCTATTTTGAGGTGTTAAGTTCTGTGAGGCAATGAGTCCGACACAGGCTTTCTTCAATAAAGAACAGAATTTATTTACAGAAAGAGCAGATAACTATATACAAAGACAACAGGCAGTTTTGACAGCTATTTCTTTAGGCGGGAAAGTCCAGACTGTTAGAGTAACTATGTTTCAGCCAGCCGCGTCTTAGCCAATCAGGCGCGGCTGGCAGTTGTAGCAGGTGCTTTGTTGCAGGGCAGATTCCCGGCC
>JAPKID020005942.1:0-10882 GCA_026931265.2 Tropidonophis doriae | reverse complement strand
TTCATTTTCTGTACACCGCCCTGAGTCCCTTCCAGGAGATAGAGCGGTATATAAATCCAAATAAATAAATAAATAAACCAGGAGTGAGAGATTTGGAGATAGAGCATGCCAAAGACAACATCTGAAACAACTGTAAGAGCTCAGTGTATCCCTTTCTCCTACAGGTAGCATCTCAATCACAATTGATTTAAAAATTAGACACACATCACCCCCCTGAGACCTAGGGGAAGACCAATCCTTTTATAGACTTTTTTTATTTTTAGAAAAGACTATGCAACATGTCCACAGCAAAAAATTATTGGGAGTAGGAGAGGTGCTGTCCAAGAGGAGCTCCATGTCTCTATTGTCTTATTCCCTGAGAAATAGTGGCTTCTTAACAATAAGCCAGCCATTTGTCTAGGCTCAGACGATATGCTGGACCGTAATTAAAGAAAGCGAGTCAAAATCCATGTTTGTAGACAGAGGGCTAAAAGGAGTCCTTAAACCACAGTCTGAAACATGGTCTGGTTTGGATATGTGCAGTAATTCACAGTAGAGCATTGTGCAAGCTAAGTTTGTATCTCAATAAGACAACTCCAATATAGATTAGTGCCGGTCTAATGCTTGTCTTAATACCAAACATAATTTACCAGCTGGATTTATACCAGGCACTGAATATGTCCTTATCTGCTGTCTTAAACCTACCCAATCTATCTTCAATAAGCATTATTTGGCACTATATTTATTCAAGCATTTTTATATCTCCCTACTGAAACAACGTAAGTCAAATCTAAACCATAACTTTGCAATAAAATTCTATAAAACCATTCAAAGATAAGATTTAATCAGGAGTAAGAGATTTACACATTAAAAAAATAGGGCAACCACTGAGAGGACCTTCTCGCTTCAGATTCTCTCTCCCATCTCTTAGAGGGAGAAAACCGCCAATTCAGCATGAGATAGAAAGATCCATCCCAAAGCAGATACCCCCAAAACTAGTTGCAGGGAATCCTCAACTTATAGACAAATTTCCATTGTTAAGCAAAACTGTCGTTAAGTGAATTTTGCCCCATGCTATGACCTTTCTTGTCACAGTTGTTAAATGAATCACTGTAGTTGTTCCCTTACATGGTTCTGAAATGAATATGGCTTCCCCATTGACTTTGCTTGTCAGAAGATCACAAAAGATGATCACATGACCCTGGCACATTGCAACACTCATAAATACATGTCAGTTGCCAAGCATCTGAATGTTGATCCCATGACCATGAGGGTGCTGCAATGGTCATAAATGTGAAAAATGGTCATAAGTCACTTTTTTCAGTGTTGCTGTAATTTTGAATGGTCACTAAACAAAGGGTTGTATATCAAGGACTACCTGTACTGATACATACTTCATATATAAATTAAAAAGCAATAGAAGATTATGTTGACACAACAGAACTAATCCATTTTAAAAGTCATCTGCTCTTAAAACCAGATGACAACTCTATCCAGGGAGAGTTAAACAAAAAACAAAATTACCGAAGAAGACTTCATAACCTGCTACTTAAAAACATTTCCTGGGATGATTGTGTTATCAGACTATATATGAATGAGGAAACTTTTGTGAGTGTTTCCCATTCACTTCTCAAACCATCTGTCTCTTACAAAATGTTTTCAAGTACTGTACATAAAAAACTATTTCACCCATTTGGCTTTGATTCCATTCGTAAGAACTCTATACTTTTGTGACTGTGATTATATCACCCTTTTATCTATTTCTTTGAGTAGTCTTATGTCTGAATAAGAGTGAATATGATAATTATGAAAGTGAAAACGGAAAGAGAAAGCTGAAAACAAGACCTATAGAAAGCATTGTGATAACATCCTGTGTATGTAACTATTTCACAACTGCAACAATTAACGTAGGTAAATATTTATCACACACATTATTTCCTGCTGATAATTAAGGTCACGTGGGGACTTATCTCACTGCTTCCCAAAGGCTATGAAGGAATTTGCCAGGCTGGAGAATGAGCTAAGTATATTTAAAATACAGCAGGGCAGGGTTATTTGTCCATTTTTTCCCCTTTTTCAGAAAGAGGGTAGCTGAAGGCAAAGTGGGGTTAGACAGATCCCTCCACCACCCTGGTTGACTCATCAGATAATACATACTGCCATTAAGCCAGCTGCTGTTGAACATCTGGCATGGATAATCATTTGCCATCGCAAGCGGTAATGGTTGGATTCACACATTGTGCTAACCTCCTAATATGTTTTGCTTAGTTCAATTTAGCCTGCAGTATGAATCCTTATTTACTTCGTATAACATACTTAAAGCAAACAATACCTTAGAATGTGGATGGGCTCCCAATACAAGCTATCAGTATTGACTATTGAGAGTGTGGCACGATTAGGACATGGCACAGCACTTCAAAATTCTGGGTGGATTTGGAGAATTGTTAAAGAAAGTTATAGCTTGGGAGTCTACCAAAAGAGAAGGAGAGCTGTGTAGCGTCTCAATTCCTGAAGGAGTTCAAGAAATCAGCTTCTGATGCCTATTGTAAGCAACAACAATGTGAGTCTAAAAATCGCAAAAATATTTCATAAAGTAGCATACAGCTCTTTGTATATATCCGTGATGGCGAACCTATGGCACAGGTGCCACAGGTGGCACACAGAGCCATTTTTAAGGGCACGCAAGGCATTGCCCTGTCAGCTGACCAGAGCGCATGCTGGCCAGCTGACTTTGGCCTTCTTTTGAGGCCGTTTTTCGCCCTCCGGAGGGCAAAAAACTGCCCCTGATTCGGGAACTTTGCTTGTAGGATCATTTTTCGCCCTCTGGAACCTTCAGGGAAGCCTCCTGAAAGTCCCTGAAGGCTCCGGAGGTCGAAAATCAGCCCTACAGAGAAACTGGAAGTCACCATTCCCAAACTTCTGGGCTCCCCTTAGGTCCATTTTTCAACCTCCAGGAGGGCAAAAAAGCCACGCCAAAAGCGGGTGGGTGGGTGTAATGAGCATAGCATTATGGGTGTGGCATGCCCATGCACGACCCCCCTATGCTCCCCCACGCTTTTGGCACAGAAAAAAAGGTTCTCCATCAATGGTATATATATATATATTTAGCACTTGACACTATAGAAAAGATTATCTAACTCTTAAAAAGAAGATCAGAAAAGGAATCAAGCCCATAGCCAAAACTGTAAAGGGAGGAGGGATTACAGTCAAACAGTATCTTGCAAGCAACAACTACAACACATCAAACTTGTTTGAATGCTCTTCCTGAGCTAAATGTAATGAAGGAGGAGGGAACATGACTCCAGGGCACAAGTCAGCAGCCTACCATAATGCTTACATATGGAGCACAGCAGCTAGCATCTGTCTAGTCCTCCAGGTACAGCACTGGGAGGGGGGGGATGAGTACTAAAATGGTGTACCAAAAAATACAAATGGAGGTTACAGTCCTATGCACAGTTAAGCCCCTTCAATCCTATCAACTTCAATGGGGGTTTAATCATCCAATCAGCAGCATTAGCCTCACGTCTGAATGCATTGGGGGCTTCTATTCAGATCAGCACATCTCTGCTTAGCCAGGCATGTCTGTTAAATTTAGCAACATCAGTTGTAGGCATAGGCTGAAATTCAGGAAAAGGCTATTTTATAAAATATCCAAAATGAAAACACAATTGCATGGATACACATATGATGGTGTGTCCCCCACTGAATTAAACCTCACATTTTCATCATAGTTATCTACGAAGCAGTCAAATATAGCATAATATTAATACCACCGTATTAAATTTATTTGTCATAATTCAGTGATCCTTTATGGATTGTGAGCAGTTCTCAGAGTTTTTCCTCAAGGAGAAAAAAGATATATTTTCCAAACAGAGTAGCAGCCATGGTGTCTTAAACGTTCCTCATTTAAGGACCTCTTGTTCAGCAACCATTAAAACCTACAATAGTGCTGAAAGAATGGTAGTTATGAGCAGACCTCATACATTTAGCTATGATGACAGCACTGCAATTTGCAGTCTTCTTCTTTGCCGCCAAGCAAAGTCCACAAGAAAGGTGGCCAGAAGTGAGAGACATCTAAGGCCCTCGCTTAATGGCCCATGTGGTCCTCACAGCAGTTGGGACTGTCATCATTGTTTAACAGCAGAATTTCCAGTCACAATTAGGATCATTAACTAATAACTCTTTGTATTCCTATAGCAAGTTCCAATGGTCCACTATGGTTTCAGGCCTGCACACTCATCTCTGAGAATAAGGCTTACTTCAATCAAAAATATTTTGTTATTTGTTATTTGTTATTTATAAAGTTTATTGGCCACCTATCTTACCACAGGTTAATCTTTTACTTTTCAGCAGACACAGAGGGTTGGACTACACATTCCCCTCATAATTGAGCCATCTACATTCTTGGATTCAATATGTCTAAGCTTCATAGCAGAGCTTGACAATAAATCTTGATGCTTCAGACACTTAACCCATTATTAGGGAATAGGCTTACTCAGCAGAAGGCTGTTGGATAGGACTTGGCTAAGTCAGATTCTACTGCAGACAAAAATGAAGCCATGTACAGATAATTTGTCCTCTGCGGTGCAAAGAAGTCAAAGCCTTTAGATACGTCTAAGCTCCAGAGCTTACACTCCAGTCATTTTTCTCCCTGTCTCACCAAGTTAACAATGATTGACAGCTCATTTGGCAGCCCTGGACAGCACTCCTGGATTTCTAAAAGGGTTCCTTGGAAGCAGAAATGTGGGCAACTCCTTGCAAGATTCAGCCCTTATGAAGATGACTCTTCCTTCTTTATGAGTGGGTAACAAGGTTAATCCCTTTTATCCTTGTTATTAGGTGGGAGGGGCAGCCTTCAAAAAAGAAGGGAAGCAACTCTTGACTTTTCTATCCATGTTTACTATAAAATAGGAAAGTACTGTACATCAAAGCAGTCCTGTGTAAAACAAGAGAAAATCAAAAGTAATGAGAACACAAAGGATTTGAAAGGGTGGACTAGATGGGCAGGAAGACCATTTGATGGTTTAAAAAAATGAGATCAAAGGTTATTATTACAGAAGAAACATTAGAATTCACCTAAGGGGAGAGGAAGTTTCTTACTCTATGTTCATACGGTTGTAATTCTGCCATCTTCTGCAGCCAACATGGTCACTGCATTGGAGAATATTCAAGGGAAGAGGGGTCCAGTACAATCACACTCATTCATACATACATATATACATACATTCTTAAGATTGTCCCATTTAAAACTGCCTTCCAAGCAAATATGGTTAGGTACACAGAATTAAACTTTTAACTTTGTTTTGTATTGAAGTTAGCTATTTTGTGCATGATTGTGCTTCTTATTTGAATCTTTGATATTGAAATATGTTTTATGATAAGCATGCATATATCCATGGACTGTAATTGCTTCTTGCCACTATCTATGATTGCTATCCTGCTATCCTTCCCATCACTGATTTAAATACTATTGCATTGCTTGGATGGTACTTCAACAGTGAATTTTAAAGGTTTTACCTCCATCTATCTTTTTTATTGAATAGATTTGCCAGAGTACTTTGAAGAAATTGTTTTACACACACACACATACCCAGAGAATCCCTCTTTTTATCAAGTTTAAGTTTAATTAAGGTCAGAAAAGGATATCCTATTTTTAAAAATCCATGCCCTGATCCTAAATGTAATGCAATGGAAAGAAGTCTCATTGAATCATCAAAACCTAAAATTAAGTATAGAACTCTGTGAAATATAACACGTCTTCAATGTATATTTACTACTCAGAAAAGAAGTCTCAAGTTTACATGGGCTTACTCTCAAACTAAATGAGATGGCAAGAATAAATACCATGGGAATTATTATGAAAGAGGCATTTGTAGAGTTGAGAAGATTGGTATGCTATGAATTTTAGCTATAGACTCCAATCCTATGCATTGTTATTTAGTAGATCCAACAAAGATGCAATCTTGATCTCATTTACTTGAGAGCAAATCTTCTTGATCCATAGAACTAAGCTATGAGATAGATAACTTGCAGTAAGAAGTATAAAATTTGGAGATTATTATACTGCAAAGCTAAACACTTATGTATAATTTTGCACAGCACCCCTTGTATTTCACTGAATTCAAATGGTTTTCTCCCCAAAAGTGTCAAAAACAATTCTATTAGCACACTTTCACTTGGAAATGATTGTAATGCGCTGAGTTTAAAATAAACATGCTCAGGTTTGTGCTGTCAATCATTAAACTCATTGAGACAAGGACTTTTTCATGAGCATATCAAGTTTCCGAAGCACTGTATCTTCCATGCAATTATTGTAAAAGAAACATCAAATTCTTCCCACCTCATATTGGTACCATCAAGAATCTTTAAACACAAATCTCATCATTCCTAAACCAATGCATATGCTGGCCAAGAACTGTGGAACTGTGATATGTCACATCTGGAAAGCAACAGATTGAAAAAAGTTGTAGAGAATTAAAAGGAGGAAAGGAGACTAAAAAATCAAAAATCTATTGCTGTCAATTGCTTTTTACCAAAGAAAAAGCATCATTCATCATTTAAATTTTTTTCAAAGCTCAATAGGTAAATAGAATATGAAGATGATCCAGTTGACCTCCAGATTAATGGCTTTTTAACTACTAATCAAACCATAAATTAAACAAGTAGTAAGAATAGTATAATCCACTGATTATTTAGAAGACTAAAGCAAAGAAGACAAATCCAAAGGTAATCCAGTATCAGTCTGTGAAGAAACAACTTCTAAAGCAAGAAGAGGGTTTTTTTAATAGACAGGCAATGCATTATCTACACAATTTCAAAAATCTGAAAGAAAAGTGATAACCTGAATAAGCATTCAATCACTGCAACTTTCAAAAAGCCACTCAAAATATGTGCTCTTCTCTTCCAAAGACTAATTTGTCTTTCTGCCCAGGAGAAGTATTCTGCGTTGAAAACAGCCCCCTTAATGAAATGTCTTGATTTTATTAGGAAGCTAAAAAGTTTTGTCTCTTTCACGAAGCCACCTCAAAGCAGCTATTGCTAACAGAGAGCATGGAACAAAAAAGCAGTGTCCCTGAAGATTAGCTGCCTTCTAGTTACTCAACAAACCTACACTATCCTTGACACCACTGCCTGAGACATAAATTCATCATCTTGACATTCAACTACTGACTGAACCAAGAAAGGTAGAAAGACACACACGCACCCAAGTATTGCTCAGCATCTGATAACAACACAGATGCAGTTTTCTTGGCAAAGACACAGAAGTGACTTACCATCACCTGCATTATTTTTTTAACTCCCCAATCTAGCCTTCACCCTGGATATTTTGGATATTTTGATGGTGCTGCCACCTGCTGAGACATTAAGGAAAGGGGGGGAGAGTTCCCCAAATCATAAACAGAGATAAAGCTTCTGTTGTATATTCAATACCAGACATCACTTATAAACACAAACAACTGACACACAAACAAGGTGAGGGTTATAGCTCTAGCGGCTTATTGTACGTGTGTATAATATTTATTTTAAAATGCCAGAACTGTGGCTGGTTCTTTCCTCTACTTTCCATAAAATAAAAACTGAGCTCCATCTGAACAGCAACCTGCAAGGCTTTAAAAAAAAAAAACCAAAAAACATAGCCCCACTGATTTTAAAGAATCTGTTCCAAAGAAATGATACCGATATAGTGTTCAGTCTCTGGAAAATAAAGACACCGTGGAATAAGAAAGAAAAGTATTTGAAGCAAGGAAAAGAAAAATAAATCAGTGCATATATGCTTTTATTTCTTGCCAGATGCTTAATCCTTAACAGGACAGCTGTATTTTTATATTAAGATAACTGGCATAGTGTAGTCCAGAAACACTACTAAACTGTACAGTTTCATTTAAAAGTCACATTACAATCTATTCTTGAGCATGTTAACAAGGAGAAATACAAACCCACCCACCCCAACTGAATTAAAACCTTCTAAATTGTCTACCAACCAAATGCCACATACTGTATGTTTACTCTAAAGCAAGTCACATTGGTTATCAGCCTACTTATTTAGTTAGTTATTTATTTTATTAGATTTCTATACCGCCCCCTCTCCCCAAAGGGACTCGGGGCGGTGTACAGGTAGAATTAAAACTATAGAAAAAACATAATACTATATACAAAATAAAATAAGATTAAATAACCCTGTACCCAGTATAAAAATTAAGAAAACCCATAAAACCCAATTAAAACAATTTAAGGTTGCAGCATAGGGGAGGAAGAATGAATCAAACCAGGCCAGCTAGACGGAATAGATTATTTTTGAAATGGATTATTTCTAAAGGATCCTTTCATTAAACAGGATGGTAACCATTAGAGGCAAAACAGCATCTAAAAGCCTTTAGGTTATGCAAGTGGGGTTTTACTGATAATGACTCCCTCCTTTCTATCCAAATGCAAATTCAATTTTGCAATTTTTAAGTCTGAAGGACTTCAGCTCCCAGAATTCTGGGAGCTGAAGTACTTCAGACTTAAAGTTGCAAAGTTTGCCCACCCCTGTTATAGCCAATACATAAGTATGAAACTGTTCCCTTGATTCTTCTGCCATGAGAGTCGAATCAACCCTACATTCCCATGACGATCTCTAGTTTGACATTATAGTTAGATATCCCACATGGCTATTATAAACATTCCTCCAGAGGTGTTGGGACCTCCATCTTTCTGGCAACAGGAAACCAGTCGTCAATCTCAGTGGTTGTAGGTGCTGTTAGTAATTTAACTCCGAGCCCCCCCTCTTCTCAATTAAATGGCAGATCACATGAGGGGGTCTGACACACTAAGTTCCCCAGAAAATAAGACCTACCCCAAAAATAAGACATAGCTTGATTTTTACACGTGTGCCCAATAGAAGCCCTACCCCCCCCAAATAAGCCCTAGTTAAGACCCTGCCCACTCTGGGGTGCATGGGATGGGGTGAGGTGCATGGGTAAAAATCAAGCTAGGGTGGGGATGGGGGTGTGTGGAGCTGCCCTACTTATCTTTGGACAGTTGCAGTTAGGCCTCGCACTCCCTGATACCTGCCTTGCCTTGCCAGCCCACTTCTTCTGTGGCTGCTTGTCACCCCTCACACGCATCCCCCCCCCGGTAGTGGCATTCAGGAAAAGCCTCTGCAGCTGAGGAACAGACCCCAGAGTGACACACCCGGCACCTTGGGAGCTCATTTCACTGTCAGAGGCCTTTTCTGAAGAGGCTACGGGGTGACAACAAGTGGACACACAAGAAGTCGTCTGGCCTTGGGCTCCTGCTGGGCACGGCTGTTGATGCTGCCATCGTGAGGGGTGTCAGTAGAAGACATCCCCCCCAAAATAAG
The DNA here is from genome assembly GCA_026931265.2 of Tropidonophis doriae. NCBI lineage: Eukaryota > Metazoa > Chordata > Lepidosauria > Squamata > Natricidae > Tropidonophis > Tropidonophis doriae. Next base: position 1,560 of record JAPKID020005942.1, on the reverse strand, counting down.
ACCTGGTGCCATTTTTGGTGGTGCGATATATGTGCAAGACCAGGTCTTCTTTTTCGGGAAAACACAGGGAATATGCTTCTGTTCACAAAGAAGAGGGGCTCAAATTATACTCCGAAGCACTAGAGGGCAGGAGAAGAAATCATGGCTGGAAACTAATCAAAGAGAGAAGCAGCAACCTGGAATTAAGGAGAAACTTCCTAACAGGGAGGACAATTAACCAGTGGAACAGAAGTTGGCATTCAGAAGTTGAGGGTGTTTCATCACTACAGATTTTTAAGAAGAGAATGGACAGCTACGTGTTTGAAATGGTATAGGTCAGTGATGGCGGACCGTTTTTCTACTAGGGTGCCAAAAGGACGCAAGCACATGCAATAGCACGTGTGCGCGTGCGGGCCCACACTCATAATGCAATGTCCTGTCTCCTGCGCATGCACGCACAACACCCCCTGTCCCTCCCCCCGGCACATGCGCACAGGACTCACAGAAGCCTCCGGAGTCCAGGTAGGCTCATTGGGCCATTTCCACCCTCTCCAGGCTCCGGAGGCTTTCCTGAAGCCTGAGGAGGGTGAAAACGAACTTCCCCTGCCCTCCAGAAGGCCAAAAATCAGCTGGCCAGTGTGTGCATGCACGCTGGAGCTGACATAGGGCAACACCTGGTGTGCCCTCAGATATGGCTCCGCTTGCCACCTGTGGCATGCGTGCCATAGGTCTGCCATCGCGGGTATAGGATCTCCTGCTTGAACAGGGCGCTCGGCTAAAAGACCTCCAAGGTCCCTCCCTGCTCTATGCTATTCTAATTCACATCTCCTTGTCTTCCCACTTCTCAACCCTGCCTAGGTGTGGTTTTTCACTACCGAGCGGCCAGCAACCGCTACGCTTTGACTTTCTCAGAGGCGCAGAAGGCCTGCGAAGAGAACTCGGCGGTCGTTGCGTCTCCTGCTCACCTGGAGGTCGCCTTTGAGGATGGCTACGACAACTGTGATGCCGGATGGCTCTCCGACCACACTGTTAGGTACATTCTAACTAGCTTGATTGACGAGGGATGATCCAATTTTCTGCTCTGAATTAGTACCAGATGAAAGATGCTGTTGGTTCTGACTTTTTTCTCTCCTTTTTTACAAAAAGAGGAGATGCTTCCCCTGTCTCCCTGTACAGCCAATTTTATGAATTTCCAAATGTTACATTGCCAAAGGTGTGCTCAGGTGTATTTTATTGCAGCGAAATATAACTGCAGGCTAAACTAGTAGGACTTTGGGCTGCCTTGACATAAACCAGGGGTTGGAGCCATTTGGACCAGTTTCCCACAGAAAAGAAAACACCGGGAGCCACAAAACCCTTCATGTTCCTGACTATTTCCTGAGCGGCCACAAAATTAGCATATGTAGTTGAATTATATCTTCTGTTTTCTTCTGAAACTTTTTTTTTCTTGGATTTACACGTGGTTGGCCCACTGGGGATCGAAAAGCTTAATAAATTGCATGTTTGGGGTGTCACACATTGGCAGTGCATTTTTTTTTTTAAATTGAAAAAGTTTTACAAAAACAGTTTCCCCCCCTTTTC
>JAPKID020005941.1:0-10883 GCA_026931265.2 Tropidonophis doriae | reverse complement strand
AAACTACGTTGGTTGTGTGGCTCACAAGGAAGGAAAGGGTTCCTCCTTGATTAGTTTCCATCCATTTTTTTTCCTGTTCTGCCTTCAGGTACTTTGGACAATAGGTTGATCTCCTCTTCTGTGACACAGCCCCTTAGATATTGAAACACCAGTATCATGTCACCCCAGTCCTCCCTTTCATTAAACAAGACCTACCCAATTCCTGCAACCATTCTTCGTATGTTTTAGCCTTGTCTCCTAATCATCTTTGTTGCTCTTTTCTGCACTTTTTCTAGAATCTCAATATCTTTTTTAAAATCACCGTGAGCAAAACTGGATGAAATATTCCAAATGTAGTCTTACCAAGGCATTATAAAGTGGTACTAACACCTTATGTGAGCCTAATTCTATCCTTCTGCTAAGATAGCCTAGGATTGCTTTGGCTTTTTTGGTGGCTGCACCAAGCTGCTGGCTCATATTTAAGTGATTGTTCACTAGGGCTTCCCTCTCACAGTTACTCCTATTGAGTCAGGTTTCACCTAATCTGTATCTGTATATTTGTTTTTTCTTGCCTAAGTATAGAAGCTTAATTTTCTGTTCACTAAATTTTATTTTATTAGATAGGGGCCAGTGTTCAGGTGTGTCAAGATCCTACTGTTTCTTGAGCCTATCCTCTATTCCTCCAGCTTAGTGTCATCTGCAAATTTGATGGATTTCCCTACTATATCCTCATTTAAATAATTTATGAAGATTTGGAAGAGTATGGGGCCTAAGATAAAACCTTAAGTTACTTCACTGCATACTTCTCTCCATGTAGATGTAGTTCTAACAAGGACTGCACATTCTTATAGTTTTAATTTTACCTGTACACCGCCCCGAGTCCCTTCGGGGAGAGGGGGCGGTATAGAAGCCTAATAAAAATAAAAATAAATAAAATAAATTGAGTGAGGTTAGTCAGCCAGTTACTAATCCATCCAGTGGTAATGCTGTCTAATCCACACGTTTCTATTTTATCAAGTAATACATGTAGGTTATGGACTTACCAAATGCCTCACCGAAGTCCAAGTAAATTATGTCCACAGCATTTTGCTGGTCCATTAATTTAGTCTAATTGTCAAAGAATGCAATAAAATTTGTCTACTGTACAAAAATGTTTTTATATCATAATGTTTCCATTCTAGAAATATTTGTACAGTATATTGTTTCTATGGAGAATATTGCAAAACTAAAATATATTAAAATATAGCTATTAATAATTTATTTCTTTATTGGAAGCAATTTTGGTCTACTTTGTTTTTTAGCAAGGTCTGCAAAAAAAAGTAATTAGAGATAAAGTAGACCAAGTAGTGTTTCTGTATTGTCAGTCATTTGCCATGCTACTTTCTAAATACTCTGTTCTATTCAACTTTTTAAAAGAAAACACTTTAATTCAGAAAATCAATATATGAGAAACTAGCATTAGCTTCTACCATCATATTGGTATTGGTTTGCAGCAATGCTTTTGGATTCCAGGTAGATTCTTCAAGATCCTGTGAAGACTCGATTACTTTCAGGATTTTTTTTGAATAGTCATAACTATTGTAGAGCTGTTTTATTTATTAAATTTATTTATTAAATTTATGTGCCACTCATCTCACTTTTGAAGTGATTCTGCATTTTGCTAATTTACCCACTATATCCTTACAGAATTCCACAATCCTCCTGCCCACCAAATAAACTATTCTTTAATTAGGCAGTGTTCCTTCTCTACCATTCAAAGACTCATGAGATATGGCAAGAGATTGGCGGGATGAAAAACATAATTGTGATTATTGGTCCTGTATTGCCAGTTAGATGGGACTATCATACTGAGGTTTTCATTGTAATTGTTCTCTGCCTACATTGACCTGCTCCTTCTGTCCTCAGCTTCTACCATTTTTCATTCTCGCTTTGCTTTCTATTCATGAATTCAAGCCTCATCTGCTTCTTTGTGTCACAGCAAAATGATTTAGAGGCACTTCTGATTGTTGAGAAAGAAAAATGTGCAGTCCCATGTGGCCCCTTTATGGCAGCTTTCCGGGGTCCTTCCTCTTGCCAACATTACCCTTTGGGGACAGGAAATGCTTGACAATACCATGTAACTCCCAAAAGAATGTTGACATAATCAAAAATGAAAATAAAGAAAATCCTTAAATCTAGGGGAAAATACAAAACCAAGCCTTCACATTGCAGTCCTTACTAGTGCAAAAATATCGGACAGTTCACAGACCGTAAACATTTGCCACCTAATTGTGTTTCACATCTTCCTTTCTTCCATCAAGATGGTTCCTTAGAATGTCTTATTTGATAGAGTGGGAACCCCAAAGATAGTTGGAAGGAAGCAGTTGTGTCTAACTTGAAAACTTTTATTTGATTAGTTAATTATAATTACTGTGGATATTATATGGAATGCCTGCTTCAAAATTAGTTTTTACACTTTAAAAAAAATCTACAAATGGCATCATTTCACCCCTTAGAGATTCCTTTTCTGTGTAAAAACAGAAAGTTCTAAAATAGAAGTGAGATCCTGTGGAGCAGATGGTACATATTATTGATGTTTTTCTCCAAATGCCAGCCCCCACCACTATCATCAGCAGGGAGCCAGAATTGTGTGATTTACTAATCAATGCATAGTTAGTGTTACCTCTGGCCCGACTAATTATGCACAAGTGGAGATGAAACTTCTCATTCAAGGCATGTAAAGAGGTAGTAACATCTCACAATTTACCCCAAAGCAGCTTGGCAACATATGTTCATTGGGAAAAGAGGATCATTCAAGTCTTTTGTGAAAAATTAGGTATCTGAGAGACTAATCTTGCTGTCTTGAAATGAATGTAATAGTCTGGGCACAAGCACTGTATAGTACCCAAGATTTCTGAAATTTACATTTTAATTTTATTTTAGATGGAAGCGCAATCCATCAGCAGCAATTTTAGGGGACACCTGAGGTGTTACCAGAATACACTTTTCTTTCAAGAATCCTCTCAGGATGAGTTCAAAACAAGATGAATCCTCATTTTTGGCCAGTTTTGTTTCCCTACGCTACTATAGTATTTATTGGCTTTTCATAGTTATAATTTTACTATTATTATTTATTGGGACAAAAATATTGCCTGTTTCTTAACATCTGGAAAATAATTTTCTTTACCTTATTTTTCTCAGGGCAGCCCTTGAGCAGGCAACTATCTATCCTTTCTTTTTTCTTTTTTTAATATATCAAACAGAGTTTCAGGCAATTTAATTAAAGCTGCTCAGTGATTGAATGCATGGCTTGTTATTAAGCAATGATTGCTGACTAGGGCCAAGTCAGTGTTAAGCTTTACAGACCTCAGTACTTGGGTTTTCACAAGCCAAAACCAATGAACCATTTTAAGCTAAAAATTAAAAATTAAAAAAATCTAAAGGATCCAAAGGAATGTAATGAGTTTCTTGACTGATAATGAATTAAACCTGGTTCCAAAACAGATAAATTGTGAAACATGCAAATGTGGAAATCCTGACATCTACTGACATTTAATCTATCTCTTGTCCTTGCATTGCATTGTAAGAATTCCTAAATGGCCTTGGCAGCACTAAAAATGCCTTGATATGCTCTTGATGAAGAAAAAAAAAGTTGGGCTAGGGATGAAGGCCTTCCTTAAATAATGTTAATGCGGCTTTTCAAGTGAACAAAACATCGTACCTAGTGATTGACAGCTTTCACACTAGTTTGTGATGTACATGAATCTGCAGAATGTCAAATTTTTGGGGAATATACAAATGGATTAAATAGAATGCTGACAGACTGCATTTCAGCTACTGTTAAAGGTGTAACTTTTTTTCAACCATTTGATGCATAAGATTGAAATCTGAAATCTGTAACAGTGCAGCTCTACCTTTGCTTTTGCACTAAATCCCTCACGTACCAACAACAAAAGTATCTGTCAACTTTCAGTGACACTGAATCAAAGCTGGGGTTTCCTTTAGATTCATTTCCTTTAGAATATACACCATGATTACAGGTAGCCCTCACATAAAAACCATTTGTTTAGCGACTGTTCAAAGGTACAATGGTTCTGAAAAAGAGGAGACAAGTTTTTGCACTTACAACCACTGCAGCATCCCTGGGGTCTTTGAATTATGATTTTGGCACTTGGCAACTATTTTGCATTTATGACAATCACAGTGTCCTACAGTCACGTGATTGCTATTTGCAACCACCTCAGCTGGTTTCTGACAAGCAAAGTTTATGGGGAAGAGAACAGAGAAGGGGGCAGTCTTATGATTTCCCACTTAATGATCACACAACTTAATGACTAACTTTCTGGTCTCTATTGTCCTAAGTCAAGGACTATCTCTATTTACAATTCCCAAATATACCAAGATTTTTAATCATTTACAATGTTTTATTTTGTTTAAAGTTCAAAATATAATATAAATAATTGCAGAAGATTTCTCATTCATTTCAGTCCAGTGAAAGCAAAACTGAAGCAGAGGTTCTAGAATCCTTCTGGCAATGGCATATACATACTGCCAACATTCTTCATCATAGTTGCTAAAATCCAACAATTAAAAATTCTCAGCATGTTAAGGTAGGCAACAAAGACTTTAATAAAATACAAGTAGTCCTTGATTTATGACAATAGATTAACAATGATTTGCATTTGCGATGGCCATGCAATGGGTGTTTTTCTGACTGGAAAGCATCCTTCAGCTGTCGTAAATGGTTGCACCACCTGTTCTGTGGTCACATTATCACTTGTCAGATATTTGCTAACAGATTACTTTATGACTTTATGTTTTGGGATCATGTAATTGTGATTTGTGATTTTTTTTTTTGCCAATTTCAAAAAAAAATACAATTCAAATGAATAGGTTTGTTTAATGAGCCCCACATTTTGAATTGTCAGAAAAGCACTTCCAGTTGTGGGCTCCTTGACCTACACCCATAAATGATTTATGACCAGATTTTCAGCCCCAAATGCAGTCATAAGTCAAGGACACCTTGTAGATTTTTAAAGAAAGAACTACATTTTCCATGAAACACAAAAATAATTCTTATCTTTTCCATGTGTGTTGCCTCTCCCCATCTCTTTTACACTATTGCTGTTTATGCTAAACAACATCCTAAAAGGCTGTTTATCAGATATATATCAGGGAAGGAGAAAAGGCTAACCTGGCATCTTTACATGCAATCAGTTCTGTTGAATTAAGCATCATTTCCCAGCAAATATAATTAAGTCAAGTGGCATGGAGAACTGAAACCAATGGAGAAAGGCAGTTATGACTACATTATTGTTTGAATGGAATCAACCACAACTAATTTTTAAGCTTCTTACTGTGCTGTAACTGGGTCTGCAGAGACATGTAACTAAATGCCTGCCTTCAGTTTGTCTTCTTTTCAAATTCCTCTAGCTCCTGTGCCCTGAATTTTAGATTGCAAGCTCCTTAGAGAATTCGCTGTCATTTTGCCACTGTGTAGAGCTCAATGTAAAATTATTAGTGATTTAATGTAATCAGTATCATAATAATACACTATTTTAATATTATTATTATTATTGCCAGATCAAGGTCACAATATTTTATTTATTTATTGAGAATAGCACATCCTTTTTTAATATACAAGTACTATTTTAAAGATGACAATTTGCAACACAGACTTAGAATAAAAACCTAAACCTGGTTGACAAGGATAAATGAAGACATTGCAACCAAGACTTTCAAGGACACCGTTTTTCCTAAGCAGATATAGAATGTATTTTCTCTGACATACTTTTCAAGAATATATATCAATGTGATAAAGGTAGAACGTTGTCACAATTTGGATATCTGCATGTTGCAAAAATGAGAGGACTTCTTATAGCAGGAAAAATGGATATTTCATTATTACTCAGATGCACCGTATATAGGATGTCTTCTAATTTAACAGTATCTGTGTCTGTCTACTGTATCATCTGCCTGCCCGCCTGCCCGCCTGCCCGCCCATCCATCCATCCATCCATCCATCCATCCATCCATCCATCCATCCACACACACACACACACACACACACACACACACACACAATTTTAACTGTGTGCTGAAGAACCCTTAATCAGCGTCTGCACTCTTCCCAAGCAGCTGGCGGATGCCCTGTAGCGCTGGTAAAATAACCACTTGGGAGGAATATTTGACAAGTGTACAATGAAGGCAACAGATGCTTTGTCACATGACACTTGAGGGGACAGTTTTGTAGCCTGCCTGTCTGCCTACCTCTTTTAGCAATAAAGAGATGTTTCCTTGAAATAGTGGGAAGCCCTGGTTTGATTAACAGAAGTATCATTAGTAGTCAATTAGTGGGCAGTTTAGGTTTTTATGTTTGTGTGGTTAGAGCAGGAGAAGAGAAAACAATATTACCACCAAATGACATTACTCTTCAGTGATAGAAATGAAATAGCACAGCTGTGATAGCCAAAGTTATTCGGGATCCTTGTATGTGTTTGAGTGCATTCCTCGATTATTTCCAGATCGGTGTGGGGTGAATTGAAAAGCTACAAAAGGTTCTAGGTTGATTTTTATTTTTTTTAATGCCAGTTTCTCTTGCCTCTTCAATTACACAAGCAGCATGTTGCATATTGCATATTGTATTTTCCACCATTTTTTGCATTGCCAAAACTGTTCGTAACAAATGAAGTTCATTTAATGTAATCCAATAAAAGCATAGGATATCATTTTCAGAATACTTATATTGAGGAAACATTCCAACCCTTTGGAGTATACAGAACAACAGCAACAAATACTGATCGCTAATGGAAAATGCAGACTACTTCCATAATTTTGCGAAGAAAATGGTATGGTTTATTTCTAACTTTTTCCATTCTCCTCGACCAGAGGTGGTATTCAGCAGGTTCTGACCAGTTTTGGAGAATTGGTAGCAGAAATTTTGGGTAGTTGGAGAACTGGTAAATACCACCTCTGACTGGCCCCACCCCCATCTATTCTCTGCCTCCTGAGTCCCAGCTGATCAGGAAGAATTGGGGATTTTGCAGTATTCCTGACCCTGCCACGCCCACCAAGCCACACTATGCCCACAGAACGAGTAGTAAAATTTTTTTGAATCTCACCACTGTCCTCAACCCATCTTTCCAAGAATTCACAAATAATCAGAGGAATCTGAAACTTCTATAGAATCATTTATTATCTGGATAGTTTCATGTGCTCTCACTTTTAACTGACTGTAAATATTTGCTTAGAAAATCTTAAGGCAGGGATAGGCAACTTGATACTAGGCTATCTTTCTATTACTACAAGTCTTGTATCTGTTTAATTGTTTGTGACCTTCAACTGGGCGCAATGGTGCAACTGGCATTTTTGAATCAACATACCCCAAATGGGATAACTTATAGAATGAATCCAAAATCCAGAACTTGTGACTTCCACGGGATTGAAATTTGGCAAACTTTGGCCATTTCAGTGCTGACAGCCCACTAGGGTAAGCCCTGTGAGCATCATTTCCAATCCTCCGTGACAGCTTTCTATAAGGAAAGTCAATGGGAAAGCCAGCAGGAAGTCGAAAGACACTGCTGCTCCCACTGCTTTTTTGCCCCCTGTTTAGCTAAGGAAATATCTCTAAAGTGATGAGCCAAAGGGTTACAGGTTGTTTAGTGTTTGGATTATTGGTATTTGTAGTCATACCCACCTGGAGCTCTAAGCCTTCCTTATAATTTCTGGAAGACAAAGGTCACTCTCTTTTTAGACAATGGGGGTTTTTAGCACAGGGTTTAGGTTTAATTCATTTTAAATTTGTATGTCAATGTATGTATTTTAATATGTGTGTTTTAATTCCCTGTGCACCGCCTCGAGTCCCTTCGGGGAGAGAGAGCGGTTTATAAATTAAATTATTATTATCTCTTCTCTTTCTCTGCCATTAACACTATCACTTTAATCTCATTTTGGCTAAGGAAACATAAACATTGTTATTAATTGCATTTTATATTTTGACCCCAGGTAACAGGCTGAATTTTTAGGGAGTTTTTAAAAAGCCTTTTCAGTTTGCTTTAGTTTACCAACATGTTTCACTACAGTATTCAAGTCACAAAAAAGAAAGTACCAAGTACTGATTTTGGCTTTGAAAAGTCTGTAAGGGGAAAAAAAAGTATATTTGTGCCCTGGCAAATTTAGCATACTATTTTTGTTTGATCATCCAACAAAATCTCCCATTGCCATTGTCCTTGTCTTGCTTACTGCCCATTTCATTTTTCTACAGTGCGGTTTTCCAAATAGTAACTGACTATCCCTAGTAGTTTCCTGATGGTGTGCGAATATGTTTGAAAAGCTCAGCTGTTGCTAATGAAATGTCCGAGTTGTGAAAAGGATTATGTGTGCTAATGACTTCTCTTTCATAAGCAATTGGATGACTTTATGTAAGTAGGCGCTAATCACTGTCAATAAGATTTGCTGCAGAAAATGGAAGAGGAAGTGTCTTAGCCTGTAGGCTCCAGAGAGGCTGAGTTGAATGCAGTGCCTGGGTGCAGACATTTACTGCAAAGGTTGCTATGTGACTAAGGAACATGAGCTGGAGTCTCTGTGAAGAAAGCCAAGAATGGGGTTCAATTGGGTTGCAAAGAATGGGGCCATCTAAGAATAATTTCTGGCCCATTGTTCTCAGAAATAGGAGCTCACTTTATTATTGTTGCATGCAAGGCTACCCAGTCTGGATAGTGATTGTACAATGAAAATATTGCATGATGGTTGAAAATGGTTCTCCAGTCAATGACAAGGACTTACTGGAAGGTAAAACCAATAGTTGCTTGATTTGCAAATACAGGGGGTTAGGTTCAGTGGTGGGATTCAATTTTTTTTACTACCGGTTTTGTGGGCATGACTTGGTGGACATGGTGTGGCTTGGTGAGTGAGACTTGGTGGGTGTGGCAGGGGAAGGTTACTGGAAAAAAAAGAAAAGCACTAAAGGTTTTTTGTTACGAATATCTGAATGGATATTAGTGTCTGGAACAGCAGCCAGAAGTAACAAAAAGAAAGTAAGAGAAATTAGTACCCTCAGTACTGAGCTGGAATGATGGGGAATAACATACACTATCTCTGAAAAGAAAGATATACAAGGGGAATCAATTTCTAAGTATTTTCAAGATATTTTTTTTTTTAAAGGATGCCATAAAAGAGTGTTATTATGTGCATCCCTTTAAATTAAAACAGCAATTTCCCTAATGGCAAAGGAAACAAGGTGTGGATGCCATGAAGCTTATATAGAAAATGAATAAGAATTACAATAAATAGGCATGCCAAATTTATTCTAGGTAAATTGATTAAGCATGTTAATCATCTCCTTCAATTACCCGGTTCACACCTTATGTAAGGTCTAAATCAAACTATGTTATTGGTTAACATGTTAGTGAACTTTTCCTTAGATCCTTTTGTGACTAAGAGACTTGCAATAATGCTGGTCATTTCAAATTAACTTCGTTTAATACTTCTTTTGTAATCACTTGGCATGGTATTGTTGCTTATTACAGTATTGTCTCCTTGAAATGTAAAGGTCACAAAACACTGAGAGGAAGGCAAGCATAGAGAGGAATGCACAGACTAAAACTGGTCTGAAAAGCAATAGTCTAGAACTATTCCATATTCGAACACCTGCAACTGGGTGTTTTGATAGCTGTTGGTGCTGGTACTCATAGATAGACACCCCTGGAAGTGCCTGTCATTTGGGAAAAGATGTGCCATAGTAACTAGACAACACTCCATCCTCCCTAATTTAAAATATTTGACCTCTCACTAGGATTTGTGGCTAGCACAAATCTACCTGTGTTAATAATACAGAGGGAAGGTATAAAGATGAACAGCAGTGCAAAATACTTCATGCCACTGAAAAAATTGAGGAAGGTCAGCCTATGCTATAAGGCTCTTTTGAACGGACTCTTCGGCACCAGCCCCGATCCAGTGGCTGAATAATCAGCACCCTTCGGCAACATAAGCACATTTCCAGATGGCATGACTTCCTAAATTTCTAGACTTTGATTCTTGGTAAAAGGAAAGAGGGAAAAAAAGGAGACCGTTCCTCACACCATTACTAGGAATGGTAACGTTACAGATTAGCAACTACAAGTGCAAAGGTTCGAATCTGCCCAAATGAGCAATTGGGTTTCCTGGAGACCTCCTCCATCCAATTGTAAGAAGCAATTGAATGCTATTTTTAGGTTCATTGAACCAAAAGAATATCAGCAAGGAGATAAAGCTCAACCAATGCAAAGCAATGGATGCCAGGGGATTGTAAAATGATTCCCATTACCCACTCCAGCAGTGGTTAGACTGATGGAAGAAGGAGGGGAAACTACAGAAAGGGATCATTTTATGAAACTTGAGTGCGGCACAGAGGGACCTTCATTTATTCAAGTGTATGATTATATTAATTTAAGCAATCTCCTCTTATCACGGTGGCAGCTCCAATAGTGATCTATATTTCTCAGGTTGGAGGTTACACTTTGCATTCCATTAAGTTAAGCGAATTGAATGGAATGTTTGAAAACTATGAGATAGTGCTGACCAATCCGAAACCGTCTAGTGAACTTGGCATACAGGATTATGAATATCTCCATCAAAAGCTTCATGCATAAACATTGTTGGGGGGGGGGGGGGGAAAGGCTCCAAAATTATACCTTGCCCAGAGCTCCAGGTTATCTGTAATTCTTTTTTAGTGCTTGTTTCTCTGTTTGGTCACATTCAAAGTACAGGTAGTTCTTGATTTACGATCAAAATTGAGCTCAAATTTTTGATCATAGGAATGCTGCAATGGTCATAAATGTGAAAAATGATCACGAGTCACTTTTTTCATGTCGACGTAACTACGAAGAGTCACTAAACAAATAGCTATAAGTCGAGAGTTATCTGTATAGTAGTTGCTACTGTGTTTC
>JAPKID020005940.1:0-10884 GCA_026931265.2 Tropidonophis doriae | reverse complement strand
GAAAAATATAAAACACAAATACATTAAACAGACCCTTTAAAAATTCAATTAAACAATGACAACCCCTGTACTAAAACTCTTAATTAAAAAATATCCCCAATTAAAATTTAAAAACTAAGGGACTGGGGCGAGGTGAGATCAGGCCAGACCTTTCTAAGCAGTTTACAGTCTCAGCATATTGCCCCCAACAATCTGGCTCCTCAATCCTTCACGCTTGACACCTGGGAACTGCGCAGTCACAAGCCAAAAGCCAGAGGCCAGCCTAATAAGAGAAATTCACCTGCCGTTTCTTTTTGCTTATGTCCCAAAGACGGCAATTGCAACCGACCATTAGGAAACATTGACGAAGCTATGATTTGCAGCAAGCTTCCTGTGCTGGTTTATGCTCCTAATCAGCCGTTCCAAATTCAAATCTGCTGAGCTTTTGTTGTTGTGTTTATCAGCGGCATTTAAAGACGATTAGGAGCTGATTTCATTGTTGAGAATGGCCCCCTTTTAGTTTAGAAACATTCAAATGTGTTGGTCTTGAAACATCCCTCAATCATTAATGTTATCTATTGGTTTCAGCTGGGCTAAAGTGAGCTGGAAGTAATAATATTGCAGACAGCAAAACCGCCGCCTCCCCCAAATGTACCTTTAGAGGCAACTTTTAAGGGGGAGGGATGTCTTTTCTCAACGGCAAGCATTTCAAGCATAGAAACTTGTATGTGCAACTAAATATTTGCCACCGATATCTTGTAGCATGAAGTGAGGAAATAAAAATGGATCTTGCACAGAGGTCCCATCTGAACTTTTCTTTGGAATTATATCCCTCTGAATCACATTCCCTTACCCCCAAAAGAAGACTCAAAAGGGATTTCAGAGCACCTGTTCTGATTTTTGTTTGCATCAAAGCTGGGGAGTAGGTTCAAAGTCACCCCGGGTTATAACCATTCCGGAAAAGTGTTATATCAAGAGAAACAAAGTTCCTAGGACATTTAAATCCCAGTCATTATCTCCCTTCTTAAGAATGATCTCATCTGCAAGGGGGAGGGAGGAGAAAAAGCAGACTTAGACTTTATTAACAAATTGTGGGGATTTTATTAAGGGTTTTTAGATGATTTTTAAGATGTTTTTAGCACAGGGTTTAAATTTAATATATTTTTATAGTAGTTATATTGTATTTTGTATTGTTTTGTATTTTTTTTAATATCTGCCTGGGCACCGCCCTGAGTCCCTTCAGGGAGATAGGGTGGGATATAAATCCAATAAACATAAACATAAACATATTGTCCCCATTTATTTGTACTCATTTCCTGCGTTCATGTCCATGTTTATACTTGTACCTGCTATCTCATACATATTTGACAAAACAAACAAACAAACAAACAAACGATTGCTGCATATTGTGGCATTTTGTCAGTTGGTCAACTGTACATCTACTTGCTGTTTGTGTGGTAACAACATGGCTTCCAGATGCTCAGCAGGTAGTAGGGGTGCCTTGAGCATTGGAAGCCGTTCTTGAAATTCCTCTCTTTTGGAAGAGAGCAAGAAACTTGCAAGATTGATGTCAACCTCCTTAGTAAACTAGACAGAAAACACAATCAGATGAACTAAAGCTACTTTATTGTGAGACTATGTTAACATAAAGTTAATGCTGTTGTGACTTTTAGCTGCTGGAACCATTCTTGTGGGACCTAAGTTTCTTTTTCTGACTTTTAGTCACTGGGGGTTCTTGCCTCTCTTCTCTGATTGTTTAATAGGCAACGTCTCCTCTTTTTCCAAGGTCATCCACATATTCAATTCCACCTGCTGATTTTGAATGTTGTTATTTTGGCAGGCTTCTTGTTGTGTGTGGCAAGGAATGAATTTAACTGGGATGCCTGCCTCTTTTGTTAATGTTTGTCTGTTGTCGCTTTGATGGAACGATACATTTTAAAAATGTGACGTACCTCAAACACTTAGTCTGCACTAGAAGGGCAAACTCTAAATAAATTAATATATAGCCAAGCCAAAAGGGATGCTGGAAATTAAGCCTTCCATTTCTCAATTAATTCCCCATTAGAATATCGTTCTGGAACACTTGTTAGAAAAGTACAGCAAACATTCCCATTTTCCATTTGCAATTGCAGCAAGAATGACTTTGAAAACTGAAATCCTGTAAACATCTGGAATGGAAAAATAATAATAATAAATTTGTTTGCACAATATGGTTCTGGAAGGCACTTTACAGACACTGCCCAAGGATTACCCCCACTATTTTTGCTTTCTAATCTTATGCTCTTACACATAAAAACATCACCAAGATAGGTTTGTAACTTAAGCTCCAAATGGCCCTAAATAATGAGCCAAGAATAGCATTTTGCAGGACCATTTCTCCTTCTCCAATAAATACTGTCCCAGGTAGTGATTTGCCCAGACACAGATATGCATTTTACTTCTACATGATGCAAACGTACAATCAGCTACCAATGGGAACTAATGGGTTAATTGGCACAGTGCATAGAGAGCATCTCTGAGTCCTGGAAGAAACATATTAGTTGGTTTTGGCCTTTTAGTCTAGATCAAGTGTGTAGTAGCTCGAAAAGACACCTCCTCCCCCTACTCCCCAAGCAAATCAATACAAAGCAAAATAAAAACCTCCTATAACAGTGTTGGCTAACCTTTTTGTCATTGTATGCTGAAAGTGTGCACACACACATGCCTGCACCCATAATGCAATGTGAACACACCCCGTGCCCCATTTTGGGTCTAGCAGACCTCCCTGAAGGCTCCTGGGACAAAAAAGGCGGGGGAGGCACCCCCCCACACTTGCGTTGCCACCCACCCATGTGCATGTGTCTCCTGCATGCCCCTGCCCCCCCTGCATTTGTGGCAGAGACCTGAAAATCAGCTGGCTGATGAGAGGCAGCCAGCTGATTGTGCAGTAGAGTTGAACTAGGGTGATGGCTCGCATGCCTGCAGAGAGGGCTGTGCATGCCAACCATGGCACACGTGCCATAGGTTCGCCTTCACAGTCCTGTAATATGCTGGTGGAGAAAGAGAAAGCTAAATTTCACAAGATATTTAGTTAGCTATATGGCAATTTTTAAATTTTTAATAGTATCACAGTCTGAAGGGTTGATACTGTAAGGATAACTGGATAAAGATCAATGCACAGATGAAAGACTATTTATTGAAAATTTTTATTACATCACATCAATATATTTTTACTATAATATAATCATTTTCTGCTTTTCTGATTACCAATATTTGCCAGGCAATTTATAAAAAATGCAAAGCTATTGAGGTGAAATTTCAGGGTGACTTCCAAGTATGTATATTTTTAAGTAGATTCCTCATACCAAATACTATGCGTAGGCCACAGAGATTTTGAGCTGTCTTATTAATGTAACTGCATCCTCAGAAGTTGAGGAGCAGCTGGGAAGATCATAGAATACCATGGTATCTGAACTGAAAAGCAAGATTGGGTCAATGTCAGAGCCTCCCAGACTGAGCTTCCTTGAAACAACCACCAATCTGATGAAGTTACTTAGTTTGAAATATCTGCAAGAAAACAACCAAGCTCAGAAAGCACCCCTCAACTACCAATCAAATGGCCTCCAAAGGGTTGCTGGGTAGAGAAATCAACGGCTAAGAGGTGGATGTAGCAATGTTAATCAATGATTCTCTTGGAGTCATTATTGCTTCTAAGCACTTGCTATGCTTAGACATGTCATCTTACTGTTCCCTGGAAGCCAGAGTAGATAAAAGTGATAAGAGCCAGCCAAGGAAATCAAAGACATGTGATATTAAAGAAAACGCAGTTAAACCTAGTGTATACCAAAACTGTTCACTGTTTCTTTCCATACCTTTGTACCTTCACAGTCCATCACATCTTTCCTCATGATCACACATCTTTTCATAATTTGCATTTTGTTCTTTAAATTTCCCACCCTTCCCTTTTTCAGAATCTCACCACCTCCATCCAACCATGACTTTCTTGGCTTGTCTTCTTGACTTGTTCACCTTTCCATCATGTACTGTATTTGTTTTGTGATATGATCATCATTCCTTCCTTCTATATGACTAAACTATACCAGTGTACTGTTTTTATATATTGGACAATGAATGTTGTACTCAATGCACATTTCTTCAGCCCCTTCATCTTTTATTGTAGCATTTCTTTATAATATGCATTCAATTTGATCTGTAATTTAGCTTATTTTAATATTTCTAATATTTTTCTTGATGCATCTAGCTCTCAATTCCATACAACAAAGCAGCAGAGCTCTTATACTTTGCTACTTTAGATTTTTTTTCATGAGTAGACATTCTTTATAGGATCTGTTACATATCTGTTTTTGGATGTTGGCAATCATGTTGGCAATCCTGTTTTTGTCAACAGCTGCATGAAAAAGTGCTGCTGAATTTTGTCCAGTCCCTTATATTTTGAAGCCATAATATTCTTACTCTGTCTGGACCTCATTTGCCTTCAGTTTTTCCCTATGAGCACTTACACATGTTATAATGCTTCCACTAATGTTGCCATAGCAATTCTTACCTCCTCATGCATGTGCTGAAGATCTTCCATATCTGGTTGCTTTTGCAATCCTGTGGTATTTGCCAATCCACATGAAGCTTCATCTGGACCAGCCTACCAAACAGGCAGGCAGAGGCAAGCAGTATAACCATAGCACTTGCCAAAGGAGCTACTAAAGTGGGAAGATCTGTCCCACAGTTAAATCTAAAGACCTCTTGGTGCACAAGAGCTTTCCACGCTAGATGGCTTCAATATATACTATGGGTAACCCAAAATCCATTTAGTCTGGAGAGACTGTGGTCTGGCCTGCGGAGAAGACTAACAGGAGTTTTCTCTTATAGCAGTCTGAGGCCACCCAAATAGTTTCACTGAGGTGTTTTTCGGTGAAGTGAATCAAAATATGGCCAGCATGACTTGGTCAAAGTAAATCTACACTATTTTACACAGGAATAGAAGCAATGTCCAGATCTTTGGTGATACTATGACAAGTTGGACTTTTCAACCCTGGATTGAGTTTTTGGGCTATGACCTGAACTGTAAATGGACTTTGCTGTCTACTATGGAATGGTGATTAATTACCTACCTGACTTTGAAGAATGTATAAAACTACATTCTCTACCCAACTTTGGGCAAGATTTTGGAGAAACTGGGAGAGAATCTAACCTGCTTAACTGTCTTCTTCCACTAACATATAGGGAGTGTCTATTCCTTTTTAAATTCTCAATGAAGAGACAAACCCACGATCAAAATTCTGCAGTACATAATTCCATAAAGAATGTCTTCACCTGCTTTTGTCTGTGTGTACACAGCTCTGTTTGAGATTTTAGGTTATAGTCGTTGCTTGTTCTTAGGGATATAATTTTTGTTTTGTTTTATTTTGTTTTAAAAAACCCTACATGATAAGAAGTGTTTGGGTTTCCAGATATCATGAGGCATTTAGGCAATGCTGAAATGCCAACTGTTTACTCAAGGATTTCATCGTCTATACCCACTGCAATGAAATGGGCAAAAATATTGGCTTAATGGGCATCAACATTGTGCGAACATTATGTTCTCCTGACTCACTTGGTTTACAAGATATTTTTAAGTCTTCTCCTTTGGTGAATCAGTCCTTGCAGAAAGCTTGCCTCAAGCTCAGTCCCTTTTGTTGGGAAGAATTTGTGCTTTCTTGGCATCTTTGTGGAAATCCGTGTCTTGAATTCCCATCAAATTGAACAGATTGGCATTCTCTGCTACAGCCGTTTAGCCACAGCCAGATTCCCAAGGCTTTGGCCAACAGTTTATGACTACCCTCTTGTTAGCTTTTTAAAAACAAATGTCCATTAAAAATAACTGATTACTTCTCACTTCATGACCTTAATTGGAACCAGCAATTCCTCTGCTAAGCAAATGAAATGCCACATGACCACTCTACTTAGCGAAAGCAGTTCTAGCAGTCTTAGTTGCTGTCATTAAGGAAATCCTATGAGGCAAGGTTGGTTCCCATTGAATCCAAGCCATTCTTGGAATAAGGTTAGAGAATGCCCCCTTTTCAACTCCCCTATCTCTGCTGCTCACCTACCCACAACCACCAGCTGTCCCATGACCCAGTTCTGCTGCCATCATGCGCATAATATCAAGCACTACTAGCCGAGGCCTTCTTTTGCATTGCCTTCCTTTCTGCCAGCCTTCTTTTGCACTCCAGGTGGGGGCTCCTTTTTGTGCTAGCCAGGGCCTCCCCTTAAATGCTGGCCAGAGCCTTCTTTCATGCCAGAGTAGCCAAGGCCATTTTTCATGAAGGGCCAAATATTTTTTTCAAAGCCTTCAGTGCTACCCTATTAACTGTTGTTCTGTGGCACAATTTTGGATTGGTCTTTCCTAAAAGGCAGGTGTTATTGTGCGAAAGGATATTGTACAACAGTGTGCACACTGTACAAAGTTCCTTTTCTTTGATTATGGTACCTAGGTTGGTTTCTTCTAATTTGTTGACCACTCTGTCATTCTCCAGATTTTCTGTATGGTTTGGTTGATTCATCTTCTGTTGTCTCAATTTTTCCATCAATTCATGTGGGATAGCTGATCTAGCTTAATTTCTAGAAGAGAGCTACAGCAAATGCATTCCAGACAGTTGGCAAGAAAACGGAAAGTCCACAAACTGAAGTCCAACCAAAGTTGATGGGGGAGAGGCAGAATGTTACCTTTGTATTGGAGATGGCAATCTGTTTTTCTTTTCATCTGAGGACTATATTACTTTTGGATTAATAGGGAAACCACCTACATGCCAACTTGTATTAGACCAAACTATTTTGCAATATTTCTTTCTTTCAAATACATTTCTTCAAATAAATTTCACATGTCTTCTTTCCTTCCTTCCTCTCTTGCAATTGGCTAGTAGAGGAAGATGAGGATGTTCTTGTCAGAGGTTTTGAACTAATCTCTTGCACAATTCTTCTGGAATTTGGCCACAGGTCCTATGGAGTCCTGGAATTACAGGTCGCCTCCTTCTCCATGATGGCATTTAATATCTCATTCAAAATGTGTACGCCGATCGCTTTAACAGAGCCCCAAGAAGTGTATATGATTGTCCTGGACAACCTCCCCCCTCAATCCTCAAACAGCACACATGTTGCATATGTTTCTATATACCACCTGTTTGAAATTAGTTCTCTTCGTCCCTCAAGCAGCAAGGGGATCAGAGGCAGCTAAGCTGGCTGCCAACTGTCTTTCCACACTGCTACTTCTGGACTCTAGTTACTCCAGCTTGATCTTCTCCAGTGCTTCTGTGACAAGTGTCTTTGGTTGCTACATGTGCAGTTTGCTTCTAGCCTTCAAACAACCTATATATTCTTTAGGATTAGAAGGGAAGTATCCAAGCAAATCCTACATATGCATGATTCAGACCCACTTCATTCATTTTCCCTGACATATGCCTGCCTCCAATTTTCACTCTTCTATTCATGGAGAAACAGGTCTTCATTTTTGACCCCTGCCCAACCCTCCACCACTAGGTTAACTTCACCCCTCTCTAATTTGTGTGGAAATGAACTGCATTTTCCACTGCATTTTGCTACATTTGAAATCCACCTCAAATTTTGGGTGTTACGTTTGAAGAAAGATTTGGAGAAATTGGAAGAAGTTCAGAGAAGGGTAATGGGGATGATCAGAGGACTGGAATCTATATCTTATTAAAGGTTAAGATTAGAACTAATGGGAGAAACATCAATAATGCAGATAGAGATTAGACATTGGGAAGATGATACTAGAGCTGTAAAATGATAGAATAAGTTACCACATGGAGTTATATTTCTCCCCTTCACTGGAGTTTTTCTTACAGAGGCTGAGTAGTCACCTATTGGGGATGGTGTAGTAAATCCCATACAGTGCAGATCATTGAGCTTGAGGACTTCATATGTCCTTTCCAACTCTGAGACTTTATTATTGTTCTTCGGTCACTAAGTCATGCCTTCTCTTCTCATTAGGTGACCAAAGTATTTGAGTTTATTCTAAGGTAATTAATAGAGCTGATCATGTTTAGTCTTGAGAAGACCACGTGGAGTTATATTCAAATACCTGGAAGAATGACATACTGTAGGTTAACTCCAGTACTTTACCATTCCAGGGTGGAATGGAGATAATAATGGACTTGATGTAAGGGGAAGGTAGAGTCTGTATGTTTCTCATTCAGATTTCTGGCAGTCTCTTCTAGACCCTAGGATTTGACTTCCAGAGACAGTGATTAGCCATTATCATGGAATTAGAATTATGGGCAATTTTTGGCTATTAATGCTGCTTAATTTCACACACAATTTTTCCAGAACATAATAGCATATTCTTTATACATTATTTTCATTAATATGTGTCATTTTATACATTGTAAAAAAATAGAAGGAGTGCATTGTAAAAACCCAAGGAAATATGAATTGCATTTCAGTGAACATAGTAGTTTGGGGAATCAGTTTAAATGAATTTGCATTTCCATTAATTCTTGGAGAGAAGAGAAGAAAAAGACAGGGTTTTTAGATACATTAGGCCATTGGCTTAGATCCATGTGGCAAACAAATTAGCAAATAAGCAGAACGATTTCACTTATGAATGTAGTGGAGAATAGCAGGTTGTTTTTCTTCTGGAATGCAATTATCTTTGTTTCCTAATCTGTCCCAGAAGAGATGGGTTTTCAGTGAAGGAAAGACGATTGCTACATTTCTCTTAACTCTTTCCTGTTTGTCCTTTGCCATAGAGTAAAATGATGAGAACAATAGGTATTCTGTTATTTTTCATCCTTGCCTACAAGAAAAAACGGAATCTAATTTCTATAGATGTCTTCATGGTGCATTACCAGCAGTAACGTTATAATCCTAGCTTAATCACCCGGACAATAAGAAGTACCTAATGGCGATGTATGGGATAAAGTGCCTGAGGAACTCTGAATATAAAAGCCAAGGTGCTCAAGGGAATGGTGTAAACAATGTGTGGCATGTTCAGGAAAGCTCACTTTGTTTACAACATGCAAGCTTAGGCACACAAAATAGGCTTTCAACAGACATTTCCACTGGCTGTTTACAGGATTTATTAAAAAGAACACCAAGCTCCTGTCAGCACAACCATAAAGCAAAGATACTGGCTTTAAAGCTTCTTCATTTAGACAAATGATCTTTGATGACTTGAGAATCATTAAGAGCAGGAGGCCAGAATGTCTGGAAAACCATATATTGAAGAAGGAATGTGGGATACTGGTCTAAATAATAAAGTCATATGTAACAATAGTAGCAAAATAATAAGCAATGGAGTGTGAAATTATGAGCCAGGTGTATGGAGTAAGGAAGATGGTCTTGTCAGGGATGTGCAAGATCTGTTACCAAAGCAATGAGAACAAAAAATATATTAGGTCCACAGTAAGAAGGAAATCTGCCATAAGAATCAGACACCTCTCTACCAATAAAGAATAGTTGTAGCTCAGAGTTGGAATAAGGTGTCCTAAGGTGTTAGGATAATGAAAACACTTCATTTTCCTAACTAGATAACATCATCAGTGCTAGTAAGGAGTTATGTTTGCTGTCAGTTTATATTCTAGCAACTTGCCTGATGGCTCTTTGGCAGTTTCTTGATTGGGATATTGCTTACTTGATTGTTAATCTACATATTTTTTTCTGGAATAGAAATAAGGATCAAGAATTTCTACAGAATTATGTTACTCATCATTACAATTCAAAGGTCATGGAGTTTTCACTGGCTCAGGAGATGATTACTATCCTAGATGTCTCCAGTGCTTTGCCCAGTTTAATTTAGTTAATTTTTGTTCTTAGAAATATAAGGAACACTCACTGTCTAGAGATTTCAAGATTTCTGAGTTGCTTTGAGTTACTTGCTTACATTTCAGTTTTTCAAGCTTAGCTCTTCTGAACACAGATGTCTACTTCACAGTAGTCAGCCAATCTCATTTTCTAAAACCATCAGTTTTCCAGATTTAACAGAGAAGCAAGTTTTCCCTGTGTAGCTCTGCTTGCCCCCTGTTCACAATGCGAGTATGTTTCATGGGCTGAAAACACCAAACTCCCAACAAATCATCCAGTGATGGTTTGGAACCAACAGAAATTGCTTTCATTTAGACTAGGTGGGGCACCCTATTCCCTATTGCCATACTCTTTCTCCCCATTACAATCCATTTCAATACTGTATGGGTAGTCCTCACTTGCTGATGGTACTTGGGATTTGGAATTCCGTTGTTAAGTGGCATGGCATAAATTGTACCATCATATGAACCATTCTGACTCCTCATGGCAGTTTCAGTAGTCCGAGTTGCCATCATGAGATGAATTCTGCGTAGTCTCAACTTCCTGTGTCACATAATCAGTGAGGGGTCCTTGGTGCTCTTTGAGCTTGCTTATTTTCTTGCAGATGTCTCATTGCCCTAACTAGGTAACATCATCAGTGCTAGTAAGGAGTGCTGTCTGCTGTCAGTTTATATTCTGGTGACTTGCCTATCTATGTGGGTGGGGGGCAGTCTTAGAGATTCTTTGGTTGGGCTGTTTACTGATGGCTTTTTGGCAGTTTCTTGATTGGGATATTGCTTACTTGATTGTTGGTCTGAAGTTAACCTTGGGGTTAAATGTTGACATTTTTTAGTGAATCCCCTAGTCGAGGATGAGACCCGTCATACTGATCCTCCTGCCATCCCATTCCATGAGCCCCACTAAATCATGGCAAAAACTAAACAGATACATCACGTGCCCTGGACTGTTTGCTTCAGATGAATGCCTCAGCTGTAAGACGAAGCTTCTGAACTAGGAATATCCCAAAGCCAAGCCATCTAATGAGATGCAGAAGGCTGCCTTGAGATTTGAGCAGGCTAGATATATTCACAGTGGCTTTTCTTGTGGTCTTCCAGACTTGGTCCTTGCTCTAAA
>JAPKID020005939.1:0-10884 GCA_026931265.2 Tropidonophis doriae | reverse complement strand
ACTACTGCACACACAAAAATACCATGGGTAAATATATAAAAATGGCTGTTCAAAATTTTATCTAGCTCTATGCTGCACATTTATTACAAAATAAGAGTTGTCTAAAATACTATAATAACAGAAAACTCACAGGGAGTAAATTCCAAAAATATAAAATTCACCTGAAGTATAATAATTTCCAAGCAGACGTTATATTCCTTTAGAAAATAGATTTCTTGCATGAGGAATATACTAACTTTAAAAGAGTATTTTCTTTAAAGTTGTATATTTTCAAGTTAACAATTTGCAATCTACTTTTCAAAAACCTGCATGATTTCCACTGCAGTTTGTGAAAAATGATGAATCTTTATAAATGTTGTTCTGCAAGCATCAAGTGTTATTCTAAGGCCAGTATCCCAACATCAAAAATGCTAGCCTGATCTAGATTTGCATTAATTTTCCCTACTTCATCATCAAATATGATTGGGTTTTTTTCTAATCCAAATTAATTATATCTATGTTATCAAATCTAGATCAGGTCCCACACGTTAAAACAAAAAGTTTCATATCTACAAATTTATACGTGGACAAATAAGCTTATATTTTTTGTAAAAATGTTGTTACAAGTTTTTAAAAAACTAACAACATATAAAATAAAGAGGAGAAAAGAAGAAAAAAGACCAAGTACAAAAAATGTATCAACCATCTCAGAAGATCTGTCATTTCCAGCAATATTCCTCCATTGTGAGTAATGCTCTACCTTTCCACGTTTGACCATATAATACAACCACTGCCTTATAGACAGTATAGAAACTGAGGGTAAAGGTTCATTCTCTGAGCCTGTGGATTGTTTTCTAAATGTTTCATTACCAGGCTAGGTAACATTCTCAGCAGAGTTTTTTATAGTATAAAAAGTTATAAAAAGTTCCATGATATTTTCCAGCTGTCTGTCCATTTGACCCAACATAGACATCTCTTATTTCAGTTGTACAATAGTCCTCAAAATCTTTTCAATTAGTATATGCATTTATGTTCAAAATTTTATGGCTTACTTATTTGTTTATTTATTTGCAATTTTTTACAATATTGAAAAAAGATTTAACTTATTGAAAGAAATTTTGTTTTCACTAAAAAAAAATTGAATTCCTCTATATATGTTTTTAAATTATTTCCCATCATGATTAAGAGTCTGGCAGGCTTATTGTCCATATAGGTAATATTGAAGTTGTGAGTGCATATAATTATATTTATTTATATATCAAATTTAAAATCTATCCCTTTCACTCTCAGTCCAAGCAAGTCAACAGGGCCAGGTTTTCAGACATTTCTGCAGTTACCCAAGAGTTAAAGTAATTCTTTGTTTAGGATGGTCAAATTTATGCTGCTGTGTTTTGTGTAAATACAAACAGAAACCTGAAAAATGCATCTGTGTATATTCATCATTGTATTATTAGCACTGCTGTATGAAAAACAAATTCCAAACTGATGTTATTTATCTATTGCAACATCTTATATTCCGATTTACAGTTACTGAATTTATAATGGTTGAGACCTTTCACATGACTTGATGGATGAATGCTTTACCTTAAGATAGTGTTTGGCATTTTATATACAGAAAGCATGTGGCCCTGGCTCTGATCCTGAACAATGATCTACCTTCAATAATAACAGATACATTCATTCAACACAACACATTGTTCACTGTGTGAACAATGAAATTCTCATGAGTCCATGTTTCCCACTGAGCAAATTAAATTTATCCAAACAAAGTTCACTTAAGTTTTCAATAGAAAATATTTTCTAAAATTATGTCAAGTTGGGCCATAGAAAAAATACATATATTTGTAGTATAGACTGTCAAACTCCAAGAATAAAATATAAATGCTTAATACTAATGCTATAAAAAGATGCTTGGTCAAATAATTCCTTATTGCTTTTTGAAAAAATATATTATAAATTAACTATTTTAAAAAATGGAATAATAAACAATAATAAAAAAAGCTACTCAATTGCTGGATAAAGAAAAAAAGATGAGAAGATTACCGTTTTTCCCTGAAAATGAGACAGGTCTTATTTTCTTTTGACCTCCGAAATAAGCACTTGGCCTTATTTTCAGGAAGGTCTTATTATTTTTGAGGTTCAGGAGGAGGCAAGCATGGTCACCTCATGGCTGCTACTGTGTTGCAATATTTTCGGGAAGGGCTTATTTTTGAGGGAGGGCTTATTTTAGCGCATAAGCTCAAAAGCCCAATTGGGCTTATTATCCAGGGAGCTCTTATTTTGGGGGAAGCAGGGTATATAAATAGTCTAAATCTATGTCACATGATTTATACAAGAAAATGATGCAACAATTTAAAAACGTTATCTGTTCAATAGATTTGCCATAACAGAGTTTGGATCTAAATTAATGTTTTTTTCCTACTGACATCACACAGAATAATTTTAAGATTTTCCTGCATATGAAGATAAACATAATATCTAAATAGATTGGTACATGTTCTCTGCAAGCATGTATAGCTCTTTAAAGGAAATATTTTTATACTTAGCGCTAATTATCTGCCCTACTTGTTCAGTGACATTTTCTCCCTATTTCAATCTTAATGAAATTAACTCAGTCTAAAGTATCACGTTTTATGGATTGTAAACAGTAGAGAGATATCCCAAATAAATACAGCTTGGTGAATCTTTTACTTCATGTACTTAATGTTTTATATGCTCTCTAATGTCACAGCAACCATATGCATGGTACATCTATGGCCTACAATTTAGGTTGAATGAGGTGGCCCTCTAAACCAACAGATGTTCTGCATCCTGTTAAATTCAAGCTTAGTATTAAATTTGTTCTAAGAACTTACTACCACATGCCTTATATGTTTTGCGTTTTTTTTTTATCTTTACATACTTGACTGGAGACTTTCTCATTTTTGCTCCATCTCAGGTTTAATCATATTTACTACTTTGTCTTACTTACTGCGACCAAGAGCATAAACTAATTACTAAACAATTTTTCATTCTTGCACCTATTTTTATTGAGGTTAATGTATACCATGGCCTATCTTTTTCAATAACTTATATCTATGCCTAAATACCATTCAAATTAATTGGCCAGTTGGCCTGTTTTTCTTCACTAAGAGGTATATGTTAATTAGATTTAAAAGTATGGTGACATTACTTACAATATTAATTTGTACCTAAAAACATTGCCAATTATCTCCATTTGCAAAGTGGCTGAAAAGCAAAATCCTTCTGCCCATTGACATTTATACAATATCAAAAAGGTACCTCATTTGGGGAAATTCATCCAGTGGTTTAGTTAGGATGAGATACATTCAACTTTATCTGTTAATTCACAGGATCTTGAGACAATCTAAATGATTATAGTAAAGAAAGCAGGATGTACAAACATACTCGACCCACCTGTACTCCCATGCGCAGCTATTGTTGCTGCCTTTCTTGTTCACATAGTTTCCTACAAAAATGGCTAACCAGATGCTTAAAGGAAGGTCACAAAGAGGCTCTGATTCTGTAGGCAGTATGTAGTTCTTGTACTAGTTGGCCATAAATTTGTCTAACATGTAAAGATTTGATAGCCACCATCACATCATATGGAAGTAACTTCTGTATTTCACTGTGCACTATATGAGGAAATATTTTGCTTTGTTGGTCTGAATCAACCGGCATAGTATGATCCCAGAGTGGTTTTGATTCATAGATGTAATTGTTCATTTTATGAGTTAGTTTAATCAAAATTTTGAAATTGAACTAGAATTATATGGGACAAAATAAGGGAGGCCTAATAGATACAACAGATTTGCAATAAGTGAGAGAAATCTCCTCCAAGTCAGATTTAGTTCCTGGTAACTTCACAAGCATAAACATAGATAGTTAGGAACAGTATAAAAATTGTTTACCTCTGTAAAGGTTAAATCGTTGTTTAATGTTGTAATAGCACAGTAAATATCAGGCTTCATTTCTTCTAGTTCAGATTAATTAGCATTTTGCATTAGGCCCAAATCCACAGTCTTAACTGGTTAGTTGAAACAAGCCAGCTTTGTAAATAAAGCGAGATCTGAAGGATACCTATTTCCATGAACTTAGTTGATCTGCCTAGTTCAAATGACACAACAGCTCTGAAAAACATACCTTAGATTTCTCCCTGCTGCAAGGAAAAGGGAAGAAGGAGAGAAATGTTCTTAGAGGAACTCTGGGTGGCAATGAGAAATAAAAATATAAACCAGAACCATGATAAACTAGATCAAGGACCTTACGAATGTTATTACTAGCATTAGAAGTCAGCACCTCTGTCAAATTGTTTATAATTTTGTATCCTCAGTAAATATGTATGGGGCCATGTTGTTTTAACGTACTTTTTTAGTCTGTCCCTTAGGTTTTTTGAAGTCTGCTAGGGATGCAAGTGGTTGGTCTTGATAGTTCTAATAATCCCAATCTGAGATTCCTCATAGAAAGGTAAATTCATCTCTTTGGGATCCAATTCACAGATCATGCTAGGCCAAGACTTGCTTAATTATGGCTTACCAAATAAGCCACAATTAGCTGAATTCCCACAAATCCTAACCCGTGTTTTACAAAATAAAATGGGCTGTGCAGCCCATTTTATCCTCCTGTGCCTGCTCCTGTGGTGGGTTGCAAGTGGTACGCCCCAGTACGGGTGTACCAGAGCCTGCCTGGAGTAGCGGGTACCATTCTGGTACTGTGCTCCGGAAGGCCCACTCACCCGCCTGTGCTCCTTACCTGTCTTTAGAGTCGTTGCTGCTTCCTCACATGTCCACAGTGTGTACAGTGCCCGCGCAATGCTCTGCCGAGCAGCTGGAGCATTGCGGGGGCTGGCAGAGGCGCTGCTGTATGGTAAGACACATGCGCATGTTATGCGCGTCCACGTGGAGGACGCCGGGCCCATTCCAACTGTACCAGTTGGAACGGGATCCGGAACCCACCACTTGCTGCTGCCTTGTCTCCTTTCTTTTAATCTCCATTGCAGCAACCCTGCAAGGCAGGCCGGACTTCTGTGGCTGAGAATTTACCCTCTGTGCAAATTACCTGTGGTCTTAGCTAACGCCCCTCCCCTCCCCTGGCTTAGCATTGGGCAGTTGGTGAGCTGGATGGAGTGTAACTGATGCATTTTGTTCCTTATGGAGGAAGGTTTGTGCTAAAATACAATGGAGGGGTTTTGAGTTAGAGTGATGAGGGATGAATCTAAATGCTCTTAGCTGAACTTGAATGCTTTTTGTTTCTCTTAGAAATTTAGGACAGTAAAATGACAGAACCTTTTAGTCAGAAGAGAATGTTGGCCGCTTTCTTTAAAATTCCAACCTTTTGATATGCAGAAGTATTAAGCAGATGAAAAAATATTGCTAGGCAGCAAATGCCCTGTGCAGAGGCACTCTGTGTCACCTCAGGCCTAAACCATTTGGGGTACGTACACAGCAATTTTTCAGAATTCAGGAAGCTTTTAAATTACAAGTCAACACTGTTATGTATATTAGCCAGGTTAAAATACACACAAGTCAGTTGATGAAATGTTAAGAAATGCTGGTCTTTCTTGGGAGAAAAACAAAAGGAGGGTGAGTTGTTTTCAGGCATTTGTTTTCATGTAAGCAGATTTAGTATATGCATGTACATATAAATATCTATAGGAACGCGGTGGCTCAGTGGCGAAGATGCTGAGCTTGTCAATCATAAAGGTCGGCAGTTCGGCGGTTTGAATCCCTAGCGCCACATAACTGAGTTGTCCCAGCTTCTGCCAACCTAGCAGTTCGAAAGCACATAAAAAATGTAGGTAGAAGAATAAGGGCCACCTTTGGTGGGAAGGTAACAGCATTTTGTGCGCCTTCAGCGAGGAGTCATGCTGGCCACATGACCACGGAGATGCCTTCGGACAGCGCTGGCTCTTTGGCTTTGAAACGGAGGTGCACATTGCCCCTCTAGAATCAAGAGAACACCTGTGCAACGGGAACCTTTACCTTTACCTTCTATCAGTATCTATATGTATATATATATACAATTTAATCAGCTCTTACAATTTAATCAGCTCTTAAAAATAACATATATATATATATATACATATACCTAAGATATGTCAGTCTTCCACCTGTAGCCATTTCTAATGTCGGTGTATGAGGCTCATTGGCTCTATGCATTCTATGAAATCAAAGGGCAATTTCCTTATGGGGGAATAACCCCAACTCTCTGCACTTTCGAGGTTTGGCATCATGGCCATTTTCATGTGGTCCATTTTTTAGGCTTTGGGATGACTTCTAGGTGGGGAAATGGGGTGGCTTGTTCTTAGAGGCCTCCTGTTCTTTTCTCCAGCTTTAATATCTGTTCTTATCTGTTTGCATGGCTTCTGGTGATAAGGAAAGTTTGAAACTAGTTTCCAAACCTTACCCCTTTCCACTTCTGGTCATAAGTGTTTTGATCACATCTGAAGTACATTTGGCTCCTTTAGGTAAGTCCTTCAAGAGACTTATCTTCAATCAGTTGACATAAATTTTATTGTATCTATGTACATACTTCTATGTGGTTTTCAGAAGTGTAACCTTTGGTTATAGATATATTTTTAACAAGTGTGGGCTTGCGTGGACAAGATATGTTGTGAGAGATCAAAACTTTCCTGCTATTAAGACATCTTTGTGACAGATCTAATTGCATCTATTAACTCAATTCAATTCAATCTGTTTATTACAGCCATGAGGCCACATCAAGGGTGATGAGAGCTAATAAGCTCAAAATAGATCTATCTTGGTCTCTTTCTAATTTAATTTATTGATCAGCTCATAATACTAACAGTAGGTAGGTAGGTAGAGGGATAGAGAGAAGGAGAAATACGGTAGGTAGGTAGGTAGGTAGGTAGGTAGGTAGGTAGGTAGGTAGGTAGGTAGGTAGGTAGAGGGATAGAGAGGGTGATATACAGTATATAGGTAGGTAGAGGGGGAGAGAGAGAGAACTATAGTAGGTATTTGGATAGAGAGGGCCATTGATTTGAAAGAGGAATGAAAGACGTAATTTATGTCAAGATTGAGCAACCTTGTCTCAAAACGTTGCTCAAAAGAGGGGGAAGAATAAGACACATCAAAGCTATCCTTTCTGCAGTTCCAAGAAGATTCCACCCCATTTGCACTGTGAAACAGATGACCCTGAGGGCACAGATAAACCCCCTAGTGGTCTCAAGAACTTTCAGGAAGAATGCTAATGACCAGATGACTACAAAGAAATATGATCCTTCTACCCCCACCCATTTTGTCAGAACGAATCTTTCCATCATCCCCACCATCTAGCCAGAATTTATTAAGCTCCTTGGATGAGAAGTGAAACTTCGTCCTCCTCTGTGGAAAAAAACAGTCCATTTGCCTTTTGAAAAAGCTCCTTTGAGACAACTATGATCTGGATAACAGAATTTCTACATTTAAGGTTACCATACTTGAGCTGTAACATTGCACATAAACACCAGATGGCAGACGAAGATACAGAAAACTAAATGGAGCAAAATTGGGAAGGGTCTATTGGCATAACAAAACCACACTAGCACTCTTCAAGAACAAATACAGAGAAAACAATAGAGGAGTCTGATGAAAATGGGGGTGGCGGGAGGGTTCTCTGTATGCCCGCAAATGTGGCTCTTTACCCAGTTGGTGTGATTATGTGCTGTCAGACACAAATGTAAGAAACTACTCAGATTACTATTAAGCATATTTTACAAATGTCTCTCACCTTAACTCGGTACACTCAAATCTACTTAGTTTTTGGAAAGGCTTTTTTCTTTTCTTTTTCTCCTTTCATTTAAAAAAAATTCTCCCCTTTTTGCATTATGTGCTTATTGAGAGGAACATGGAATTCTAAACGTTAGAAACTTTAAAAAATGTTTAAAGAGCTTTGGAGAGGTTGCTTCTGAAAGGAAAACATTGAAAAATAAAATTGTATTCATTTCCACGTATTCCTCCATATAACAGTAATCTGCAGTGTAACTACGTCACCAAGATCATGTAGGAAGTTAGCACCCACCCCTCTCCTAGATGGATGAAATATTCTAGGAAATATTAAAAAGGCAGACTATTATATTTCCCTGGATGTTAAAAGGGAGAATCATGTTTTTAGGCAGGAAGCAGACTCACTCTTAATAACCCCCACTCCCTCAATAGCCCCCAACAGATATCAGCACTTAAGAGATAAAGAGCTAGGTCTATTCATAAGCAAATGCCCTCATCCAAGATCCAACAAAGGTAGGATTAGCCCTCTACCAATCTAGCAACAGAACTATCACATGGCATCTGGGAAGATTACATCACCCAGCAAGATTCAACCAAGCTTGGGACTCAAGACACTACAAAGTTACCCCTGCATGGCCCCATGGGAGTCTGACAACCAATCAGAATACATTTCTAACATAGAAACAGGAAGCTCCAAGACAAGGCCAAAGAGAGGGTATAAATTTATCTCTCTCTCCCACCCATGTGCTTTTTCTTTTGCCCAGGATCTCAAACCATGTGGTCCTGTCCACCATTAAACCATCTTTCCAAGCAGTGCTTCCAGTGTCTTTCTCCCCACTTGGAACTGAACCCAAATGGACATTTCTTCCAACAATCAAATATATAATAAATCCCAAGATTGTTCTCAAAATGTACATTCACCTACTTGAATCAGCATCTCTAAGGATGATCTGCTCAAAGGATTCTGTTTTTCAATTCCAAAGAGATATACACTACCATAAGTCAAGCCACTCCCCAGGAGAGTCACAACATTCAAATTTGGACTAGACATTTTCACAATCCTGTAGAAGATGAAGGAGAGAACATGAGAAAAAGAGTTATTGGAAGAAATAAGTGCATTAGAATTTCCTTTCAATATGTGCTACTAAAGTTTGTTTCTTGAGACACTACAAGGATTTCACTACTCTGCTTTTCTTCCTGACTGAAAAAGTATCAACCAGAACTGAAATGCTGTCTCCTTCCAAGTTAATTACATTCCCTGAAGTATCATCTTAAAAATGACATTTTCTTCCACTAAGAATGGAATTCCCTAATCCCCATCTCTAATTCTGGTGCAGAAGGATCCTATTGTCAGAGATTTCTAAAGTTGTCAAGAAATTTAGGATAATTGACCATCATACTTAGTTGTTGTTTCTTCAAGCCTGAATTATCTTTTAGAGCAAAGATACCAAAACTGTGAACGTTATGCAGCCTACCAGCACCTCTTTTTCATTCCAAAATGGACAGAGGAAAAAAATGCAGCACCTTTTTTGTATTTTGGTGACATTTTAAGGGGAAAAATGCATAGACTTACGTTGCCCAGACTCACGTTAATCATTGAAAAAAACATCCCCCCAAGCACAAGTTAGATGTTTTGCTACTTGAGGAAATAGGAGGTTCCTCACTTGCAAATTGCTCTGTGCATGTGCAGAAGCAAAAAACAAGAGGGTGGAGCCTATGGTGCCGCCCAGAAAACCAGTTCGGGGGCATGGCAGGCCTGAGACCCAGACCACCAAAATACTACCAGTTCGGCCGAACTGGTCCGAACCGGTAAGAACCCACCACTGGTAACGAGACAACTTTGTCATTCAAATCTGAACACAACATCTAGGCTGTGAGGATACAAGTTAAACAACTGAACACCTGCTGCCACTACTCAGCATTTGGTCTGTGGAGTGATTGGCTCATTCTGCTTTCAATTACTTCATATAATAGTTGATTCTGAAACATTCAAGCCTTGTTTGAGATTACCTAGGAAATTATTTTCTGCTACATATGGAGTTCAGAAATGTAAGAATTATTGAAATATACATATTGTAATATTTTCTCTAGGGAGACTAGGCAGAATAATACAACTGCCTATATAAGTAAATAAATGTAAAAACCCACTCTTTCCTTAGTTTTAAATTTTCATTAGGTTAGCATTTATTGAAAATTAAAACTTCCAGAGCCTTACCAAGGCCCATTTATTGCCTTCTCGTTGTGTTTGGTAGGTTTGACTTCCCTCTCATGAGTGACAATAAAGAATCCAGAGTCATGTTTACTGCAGATTCTGAAATGCTAAAATGTATAGAACCACTCTAAACAAAAACAAGATTCTTCTCTTGAGAAATTCTTGAATGACAAAGAATCAGAAGATCTTGCCCAGAGAGTAAAAACATAGGACTGACTTGGCCTTACCTATTTTTTCTGAAGCGAATTGTGAAGACGATGAAGAAAAAACTGAGCAGAATTCCACTGGTGTTAAAGGCCCAGACAATTGCCAAGAGAGCCACTGAAAAGGAAGAGGCATTCTTACACCCGGTCTCTGAAAAATGCTGAAGAAAAAAAGTAAGATGAAAGGAATACAAACTGCTTTGGAAATTTCTCTCCAAAAAAGGTAAAGTGGCCTGCCTCATAAGAATCCACTGTCCTTCACTGTGAATCCATTGTAATATTTTATATCTCATATACCAAGAACAGAAGTGCCTTTGCCATAGCCTTTTCTGGGTAAGAAAAAAAAATATATTGTGCGGAATTCTATATTTTCTACTTTTAAAAATTACCTGTTTTATAACTGAGTCAATAATTCATATTATTTCTATAATACTGGATGTGTTTCACGCAACTCTTGCATTTGTTTAGAATGTAGACTAAACACGATGTCACCACACAATTAAGCCAATCCCTAAATTGACCTGGTCAAAAACACTGAGGCAACATGATTTAAGCGACTTACAAAAGAAAGCATGTTTTGAAATATTTAGGGCTTGATTATGGTGAAAATATTGCATATTAATTCTTTATCTCCTTTCCCTACATAAGAGTCCACCACATGTCTGTGAAGAAATTAAACAAATTCTCAAAATGGGAACATGTAATGCTAACAAAAAATTTCAGCTGTATTAGTTATTTTATCTAGAAGCAGGAGCATCTATATATT
>JAPKID020005938.1:0-10884 GCA_026931265.2 Tropidonophis doriae | reverse complement strand
ATCGACAAGCTCAGTGTCTTAGCCACTGAGCCACCACATCCCCGTAGTACTAATAATGAATACCAAATACATTAAATATCAAAATAATAATAATAATATTTGTGAATATTTTATATTATATTATAAGTTGATCTGCTAGCCTCTGTTCAATTATTTCTGATTCTGCATATTGTTCTCTCCAGAGCATTATTTTTAGATATTCTCTTATTGGATTTTATTTTTATAACATCACAAAAATATTATTTCTTTGTTTTTAGTCTTTGTATATTTGTAACAGATAAGCATTTTTTCTTCAGTAGACTTTGTCTCAGCAATTACTCTTTGTCATTGCACCGATTTCCTCTGTCAACAATACTGAATAAGTCAAGCCATGGCTATTAAACATTAAAAAAAAAAATCTGCCAGACAATTCCACCTCCTTTTCAGGGATGATTAGAAGCTCCATATGAACTAGAATTGCTGCTCAAAACTATCTGTAGTTACAGCCAAGATATTGAAATGGAGTTTGAATTGGACAATTTGTGCCACACTCATTCTGAACAGGGGAAAAATAGTGAAAATTTAAAGAATCAAGTTGCCCTATGGAAACAACATCAAAAAAGTCTGGATGATGACGATCACTACAAATACCTAGACATCCTTCAAGCTGACAACAATAGGCACACTGAAGTCAAGATAAAGTTTAGAGGTGAAAACATTAAGAGAGTGAAGAAGATCTTAAAGATCAAACTCAGTGGAAGAAATAACATCAGGACAACACCTGGGCAATTACAGATGTTAGATACACAGCTGGAATAGTGGACTGAATTCTATTTAGCATGTTTTCTAAGCCGCATGCATGTGTGCAAGCCGCACGCATGAGCAAAGCACATGCAAGGCAGGCCACACACATGCACAGAAGGTGTACACACACTCACATTTTTGGTGTGTGGCGAACCGGTGGTAAAAATATGTGAAACCTACCTCTGGATAACATGATATGGCGATGACTTAAGAACAAATGCATACAGAATTGAGAAGAGAGCAACAGACAGCAGCTAGCTGCTGCAAGAAAATCGCACAGACTGATTACATAGAATGCCATGCCAAAATAACAATTGTGCACGGAAAGATCTGCAATAAATTTTTGCAAGCAAGAAGTAGTGGGACCACAACATAAATAAAGTAATAGAAAGTGAAGCAGCTGAAGTGTTTTGAGACTTTAAAATGGAAACATATAAGGAACCTGTCACATAACAGCCCACTGTAATAATTGTCAATAATGAACAAAAAAAGTCTGTATAGTGTGTGACTGATCATAATAATCAGCTGACACTGTACTTCTAGTAGTACACTAAAAGTACCATGCTGGCATTGTGATTTCACATTGTTATGTACATAATAATCAGAATTTGAGATATTTATTTAACTTACAACAGCAATCATTAACTTGACTTAATTCTCATTTCTGATATACAAAATTAGGTACTATATATTGAGAATCACAGCCCTTACATTTTGAGGGACAAAAACTGGGTGAAGGCTATCCTAGAGCAACTCTCTTAGCAAACCAACAAAATAATTGGGATTTAATCAGGCTACCTTTGAATCATAAACTTGATATTATAAATCCCTTGGAGAATTCAGCCTGTCCTATTAGGCACATTCACTGTGATATGATGGCTTCTGTGAAATTATGATAAGTCTTTTATGACTCTGTCCTGCTTCATGCATTACTGTGGAGGTAGGAGGAATAAGGAAAGAATAATTAAAGCACAAAGAAATCTAAAAGTTAACTCATCCCTATCACTGCTGCCTTGTTAGCACTATACATTGATACAGTGTTCTCTTAAAAATTAAATGGGTAATACTTGAGGGTTGGGGAGCTGCAACACAGCTTTCTCATATCTTTATTTCCCAATTTTAAACCTCTCCACAGTTTGAAAAAAAATCTAAGATTAGGACTCAGAGCAACAACATTCAATTTTGTGGGGGGACAGAGGTAGGTGAGAATTTAATTTTGGAGAAAAAAATGAATTCCATTGACATTTGGCCATTTATTCAATTTTTGTGACACTGTGATAAGGGCAGACAATGAGGTCTTCTTATATTCATTTATCCAATTTCTCCTAGGCTTGCTTGGAAATATCTGTTTAAACTTGTTGTCATAAAGATAGGTTGGCAATTAGCTCCAGAACAATCAGTATTGATGCCTCTTGGTCATTACAATGGACAAATTATGTATGGTAGTTTGATTGGCAACATTTTGGAAGTGATTTCTCTTTGCCCTTTTCTTCCTAATGCTGACAAACAATGATGTACCAAGGTTACACAGCTGGTTTTCCATGCCTAAGGTAAGACTAGAACTCACAGTCTCCTGTTTTTTAGCCTAACGCTTAATCACAATGCCAAAGTGGCTTTTGAAAGCCGCATTTATTACTGTTAATTTCCCACCATGTTTATCACTTTGAGACCATGCAGTATGTACATGAGAGGTAAGTCGAATTATGTTCTCTGCAAGAGCAGAACAGCACAATCGTTACATGCACTAACTTTGAGCTCTAATATGTAGGCTAATTGAAGACTCTGACACGTAATCCCTTAGGTCTTAAGTACAAAAAGTACAGAAGAAAAATGTAGTGCCCAAGGAACATGTTATTTCTTCATGATAAAATCAAGGACATTCCTTTTCTGAGCTCCGTTTTTCTTGTCAGCTTTAATCTACTGTGATTTTCTTGTTTATTCCTTTGAGAGGTTATGCTGTTTTGTACAAATGAATTTACACCAAACCTTAAAGTTATTATGTGTATCTTTTACACATCCTTTATAAAGAGGAGCATGGCTTTTCCTGGAGAGATGAACTAACATTTCATTTTAATCTTGATCTGAGTAAAGCAAAATCCCCATACCACAGTACCTCTCTTTGGGAAATATATATTTTAATTAAGAAAAGTTCCCAGTAGATGTTCCTGAAGGATTACTGGGTTTTTTTTAAACAGAAAAGTATATTTTGAAGTAGATTTGGGAAGCCTTTTATCATCTAAAAGCATATACCTTTTAAAATATTTATCAAACTATTATACGTCTTTTTGCTAAATTCAATCTGCTGTCTACAAAAGTGAGAGATAAACAAAGAACATCACTGTGGACAAGGGCTCTAATAAAGGTGTTTGATCAAGTGAAGAGCTTCAGTGAATATACATTATTGTAAAACAACTTCTCGTATTACGTCGTTACACACAGTAATATCTGGAGTTCTCCAAATTCTGAAAATTGCAGAGAGCTTCAACAGACTAAACAGCTTAATAGTTCTTTTCAAGTTATATGATTGCAAAGACTTCTAAATTAAGATAATCTAAGACTGTTTACAAAGGTTCTATTAATTTTTAGCGGTAAACATTCTGTTTATAATATACACACATGTATGTGTGTGCCCAAATACACACATACTATTAGATTTCATAATATATAAGGGCCAGTTTGATCTAGTGGTTAAAGGACTAGAATACAAACTGTGAGCATGAAAGCTGGATGGTTGGTTTTGAGTCAGGCATTCTCTCTCAACTCAACTCAACTCACAGTTCTGAACTGAAGACGCTTCTTGGATGAGAAGCGAAATGTCTTCAAGGAAAAACAAAGAAAATCCAGTTGCCTTTTGGTCAAAAGCACCTTTGGGACAACCATGACCTGGATGACTGAGAATCTCCATAGATAATAGAAGTCCAGTGTTAACTCTGGAACCTACGAACTCAAAGACAGTGTATACAGGTGAGCAAAGCCTTCATAGTTATTTTATGTGAATTAGGAAGTTTTTGCAAAGTTTAGCAACCTAAACTTTGCAAAAACGACTTTAAAAAAACCCCAAAGCAGAAATGAAACATATAAAAAAGCTGATGGAACAGTGTTCACGAGTTGGGAAGAAAATGCAACTGGTATCAAGAAATTATTAATTGAAGAGAAGCACTTTACACTGCAATGCTTTTTTCACCTTTCAGTTAAATCAAATGATATTCTGGTTTTTAAATAACAACATTGCCATGGGAGAAACATTATAGGAGGAAAGCTGTGATAGTTCATGAGATCAAAAATATCAGGAACCTGATAGCACCATTTCTGACCAGTAAGTTTTATTAAAAGGCATAAAAGGTTGTGCTTCCTAATAAAATTTGTTAGCTGAAAAAGATGCTACTTCCACTCCTGATTTAAAGTCATGGGTTAATGTTTTGTCTGTGTCTATGTGTTCTGATTTATAATTATTGTAAGAGGAAATAGGTAAAGCAGGGATGGAGAATATGAGTCCCTAATATTACAGTTCCAATAGTCTTCATTAACAGACATTCTGAAGGGCACGGGGATTGTTAAACTTTAGAGTTTACTAGCTGAAAATCTGGTGGTACTTGGATATTTATTTATCTTAATCCTGTATTAGACAGGAGAAACTCTGAATCCGGTGATAATTAAATTAGTTACAAATGTTTTCCCTGTGCCCCCAGAAGCGTCAAGAAAAGTGATACCATCTTAATTTCTAATGTTGGATTTTTCCCCTTACCAGAGGGAGCTCCCTTGTGGAGTACTGTGAAGCCGTTACCATGGTGACTCCACTGTGCTGCGTAGTACAAGCCAATTTACGGCAGTACAGTAGAAGCCATTGTAAGGTAGAACAGGCTGTATCTTAGCAAAACACCCCCCCTCCCCAGGGATATACCTAACCCCTACCCCCACAGTATTTGTGTGCCAGAGTTATGCTGGAACACATACCCACATGTGTATATGTATGTATGCATGCATGCACACACACGCACACGCGCACACACGGAATGCTAGTTTTCCTTGCTCTGAATTTTTTTTTTTTTCTTGGGAGTGGTTTCCTGCTCTCTCATTCTGGCAGTTGCAGTCCTCCCATTACTGGAGGGCACCTGGTTGGGGAAAGCTGCAGCAGAGATGCACTTGTACAGAAATATGCCTAGACTGGATGCAAAAATCTGAGATTATAGAATATTTAAATATAGAATAACAGAGTTGAAAGGGACCTTGGAGGACTTCTTGTCCAACCGCTTGCTTTGGTAGGATACCCTACACTCCGTCAGACAAATACTTCAGACAAATATCCAATCTCTGCTTAAAAACTTCCAGGGTTGGAGCATTTACAACCTCTGGAGGCAAATTGTTCCACTGATTAATTGTTCTAACTGACAAGAAATTTCTCCTCAGTTCTAAGTTCCTTCTCTCCTTGATTAGTTTTCACCCATCGCTTCTTGTTCTACCCTCAGGTGCCTTGGAGAATAGCTTGACTCTCTCTTCTTTGTAGCAGCTCCTGAGATCTTGGAACACTGTTATTATGTCACCTCAAGTCCTTCTTTTCATCAGACTCGACATAGTCAGTTCCAGCATCCATTCTTTATACTGTATGTTTTAGCCTCCAGACCCCTAATCATATTCGTTGCTCTTCTCTGCACTCGTTCTAGAGTCTCAACATCTTTTTTACATCATAGCGACCAAAACTAGATACAGTATTCCAAGTGTGGCCTTACCAAGGCATTATAACATGATATTAACATTTTATATCCCGTTATAATGCCTTGGTAAGGATATTAAGTTTGAAATAGCATTTGTAAAAATATTGGGCTATGGATTAAAATATTCCTGACCGCTGCAACATAATTGACCTGGAAGATTATTTATAGCTTCTACAGTAGGAAGTACAGAAGGGTGGGAAGATTTTTTTTTTAGAAAATTGATCCATTTGTAATTAAACATTTCTATGACTTACTGATTTCCATGGGGAAGATTAGAAAGTGGAGCTATATTCCGTGATCTACATTACAGCATTACTGCAGATCTCCAGAACTGCTTAATCCTGCTTACATTTTTTATGCTGAGTTGGTCTTGCCTGGTTTTTGCTTATTAAAGCAGATGATGCCCCAGTAATTGTTAGGTGAAAGACATTTAAACCATGCATTTGTATAGGCTTTCTGATAAAAGCTGTAAGCATTTTTTTGCCTAAGAACAGATCTCCTGAGAGATTCCCTGTCTGTTTCCATATGTCACGCTGTAAAGTGATCTATTATTAATAGATAAAAAAAAATTGCTGACAGAGCTTATGTTATAATGGCTGTAGGTTTTCTCTCTCTCCCTGAATATCTATTAATAGGCTTATATTTGTTTTATATTTATCATGAACAGCCCAGGTGCAATGCATTGATATAGCTGCTTTCTCAAGAAACCCTTGTAAGCATCTTATAGCTGTTTTACTGTAAATCCAAAAACTGGATGTAATCAGTCATCTCTCTTAAAATCTGTAATCCTCCCCACCTTTTTAACCTACACTTAAACCCCAGGAGAAAGGATCATGAAGTCACATTTTCCATGGGAATTTTTCAGACCAGGAAATTCGGACACCTGGGAAAAATACAACATAATGGAGACATTTTAACAGAAAAATAAATAAAAAAGGCATCCTTAGCCAGCCCCTGAAAAACAAAACAAATGCAAAAGAAATTCTCAAGCATCCTGAAACAAAGATATGAAATTGTTACTTGGCAGGCAGGAACAATTCTCAGAAAATCAAAGGATAATGAGAATGTGACATAAATGCAATATTTTTTAAAATAATAATAATAATATGGTAATCCAATGAAAGAAACCAGATACACGAGTCAGCTGCTGCAGAAATGAATGCCATATCAAGAAAGTTTTGGAGATGAAGGGAAAGTCACATGTAAACAGTAGATGGGAATGAGAAACAAAACACATTCCAGATCTCATAAGGCCTATTACAGAAAACAAAGAAGGAAACAAATGTGGACCTCTGCTGGTTTTTAGGCCTAGAAACTCAATGTATCTGAGAAGGTTATTGAATAGGCAATTGATTCTCTTTAACAATTATCCTACTCTTCTTGCTAGATCCTACCAAGAAGGTCAAAATGATGGCAGCACTGCACAGTGAAAACTCTTTTTTATTTCTCATTAACAGAGTTGGAAGGGACCTTGAGTGTCATCTAGTCCAACCCCCCTGCCCAAGCAGGAGACCCTACATCTGCCTCTACCTAGGATTGAACTCACGACCTACTGCTTGTGAGGCAAGAGCTCAACCTCTTCTCCAGGTAAAAAAGGGCAGGGCTTAAATTTAGCACCCTTAGCTGGTATTTTGATCCCAACCAACAGTAGCCCATGGGAGGCTGCTTTTATTTAAAATAAGGGTCTATGTGTGTTGCCCTGATAATCAGATTTTGGACATTACCTCATCTGTTTAATTAATCACTGGAGGTCTAAGTGATGTGGCTTTTCTTACGAAGTAATAGCTCCATAAGGTGCAATTAGTGCCCAGGTGAAACAATGAATTTGGTATGTAAAATAAACAGTTTCTAGTTCTGAATGGGAACTCCCCTTCTAATTAACCATTAGAGGACGGAACAAGTAGATGTTCCGTATTTTTTTTTTAAAATCCCTCTTTGCTGTTATAGCCATACACGTCAATCAACATTAATGTTTATCAGAGAGAGACCTTAAAAGCTCTGGAGGAATATTCCACTACACTGGGACTGTATCATTCCTACAGATAACCATGGGAGCATGATGTAATCTGCCTGAGCATTTGCGGTAAAGCAAAATTCCAGAAAGAATTTCTAGAGGGGAAGTTGTGCTTCCTGGAAATGTTGCAGTCATTTCATCATCAAGGATGCATTATTTGCTTGGGGGCAGAAAGTACCAAAGAGAAAAAGTCCACCGACAACTTCTAGAGGTAGTCCTCAACTTATGACGGTTTGTTTAATGACGGTCTGGAATTTTGATGGTGTTGAAAAGGGTGCTTTATGGTCTGTAAAACATTACTGGCCATTGCCGAAAGTTGCACCACCACTCACATGATCTCAATCTGGGTGCTTAGCAACCTGTTCATACTTACGATGGTTGCCAAGCACCCTGTGATCATGTGTTTGCCATCTGCAACATTCTCTGCCACAGGCTTCCCCAGAAAGTCAATGGGGAAGCTGGCAGGCAGGTGCTGTCATTTGCTGATATGACTGCGTGACTGAAAGATCTATTTAAATATAATAGCAGAGTTGGAAGGGACCTAGGAGGTCTTCTAGTCCAACCCCCTGCCCAGGCAGGAAACCCTATACCATTTCAGACAAATGGCTATCCAACATCTTCTTAAAGACTTGCAGTGTTTACAGCAGTCATTAGCATTAAAAATATTTACCAATGTTTAAATTACAATAGCATTGACTGCTATTATAAAAAATTAAATATCAGTTAAAATATATGGTAGGTACTTCATTTTAAAAAAAACCACATTTCTTATATATGTAAACCACAAGGCACCTTTTCTCATTAAGGTCTGATGCTAGATCCAATAATTGAACTGTTTAAAAAAGCTTCTCTCTGCCTTTGTATTTAGGATTTTTTTTTTATAAAAGCACTATGATACAATTTGAGTAAATAGGGGAAGTTTTGTCTCTTTTTTAAAAGCATGGAACTATTGAACATAAAAAGGAATAGCAGTTGAGATAAATGATTCTGGGGGACAAAGTTATGTGGAGGATGGACATTTTATGTAAGTAGCAGGCTGAGAAAGGTTAAAAGGGTAAAACTTTTGCTTAGTGAATATAAAGGAATCTAATGCAAAACCCAGTCCCTTAATATCCCCATATTCTGTTAAAATTTCCATTCTGTTTAATGTGTTTTTGGAGAAAATGGAGACGATACTCCATATGCATTGAAGTATCCATATTTTAATATTTGAAGCAGCCTAAAATAATGTCAGTTATTATCCAATTAGTTGTAGTTCAATAACTGTAATTATAAAATACAAATTAACATGTTTTTGTATTGAATTTTATGCTTTTATTGTTGTTTGTGAGTCACCAAGGATTATGCCACATAAGGGTGGTGCTAAAAAGCTTTTAAATGAATAAGTGAAAAACATTCATGCTGTTTTAGTAAACCAAGTACAGCAGAGATGAAGACAAAGAGATGTGGAAATTACCCTCTCATATTCCATCTTTTTTTAATGACTTTAAAGAAGCAAAAAAAATATCAGGATGACATCTGAGAATAATGTTCCAAAGCAGGCACATATTTATGCTTCTGAAAAAGCAGTTTCTTAGGGTAACGATGAGGGAATTCAAAAAAAATGTAGAAATTATTAGAGAGGGCAATGCTGTCAAAATGTAATAAAGCTATAAGCGGACTAAATAGTTAGATCTGACTATATATTTGGCTATAGCTTCTTAGAATATTCCCTCCCTAATCTATAAAATCATTGGCTTGCAAAGTGGTAGCCTACTTTAAAAGCAAACTGTGTGCATAAAGCTTCCTACAAGGCATTAAAAATGGAACTAGGAAACATAAAGGCACTGGTCAACCAACATTGATTCATTTCATAATCATTTATTTCAGCCATGCTCTTTGAACTATAGTGGAAAATATATGTATAAGCGTATTACATTACAATAACAAAAATCACCATACCTGTATTTGGATTTAGAGTCTGCTATGAGACAAATAAATTGTTTTCACAGAGTTATATCACTACAAAAAGCCACTTCAATGACTTTGTTTGGTTCTCATTCGTGTTACAAAATAGCAGTTTCTACGGATTAATCTGTCACCACGAATTCATAATTTATATTTAAGTTACTACAGACCAGTGATT
The DNA here is from genome assembly GCA_026931265.2 of Tropidonophis doriae. Taxonomy (NCBI): domain Eukaryota; kingdom Metazoa; phylum Chordata; class Lepidosauria; order Squamata; family Natricidae; genus Tropidonophis; species Tropidonophis doriae. Next base: position 1,250 of record JAPKID020005938.1, on the reverse strand, counting down.
TCTAACATCAAGACCTAAAAATAAAAAGCACACAAAGTACTTGATATTCTTGCCACCTAATTCTTACATATTTGCAGCTGGCAACACTCTCAGAACATAATTACTATTATCAAGCAAGAGCAATATATGCTCCAGTTAATTTCCTTTCAGGAGTTGTTCCTCGCTTTATTTATAGTATGTTTGTGTCTTGCACTGATTTCAGTGGAACCCAGTCATATCTTATTCTAGTTTTTATTATTTTTATCACCATGTCATTCCTTGTCCTTCATTGTGGTATATGCTTTGCTTATTTTGATCTTAGGTAGAAAGAACAAATCCTGTACCTGACTTTCAAAGAAATGGTCCTTGGTAGTCACCCCTTTATTACAAAACTGGGGACTCTACAATGACAGTAGTAAATCTTGAAACCTTGTAAAAATTGCAAACCTTGTATACAATGACCAGCTTTGACTATAAATGAGATGTATATCAGAGTAAGACAAAGGAAAAAAAAAGATCATTGTTCTTTCATAACTGAAAAAATTGAGATGTTAAGAGGATAAATATCCCACGGGTGTTTTTCTCAAAAGGCAACTGGACTTTGTTTTTTTTTTTCTTGAAAAAACAAAGTCCAGTTGCCTTTTGTAAAAAAAAGAAACAACACCTTTGGATAACCGTGACCTGGATACCTGAGAATCTCCACAGGCGAGGATAAGCAGCAGGTAAAAAATGTTTCCCTCATCTTCCTCGATTGAAGCTGATCACCTGTAATTTACATGTCAAGCTATTTATTTTTTTTTGCTTAACCTGAACCTGAACCAGCAATTTTTTAAAGTCTTTCATAGATTTAGTAAAAGAGAGACATACTATTCTTGACCACTAAAATGGATTAAGAAGAAAATAGACTCATACTTTGGAAAACAGGTATCACCGATGTGCAAAGCACACATAAGAAGCTCAGAAGAAATCTGGTGCTTGGGTTTATAGATCACTGCAAGATTTACAATGCACAGTAGGTTTAGTTGCTTTGAGATTCTGCTCATGACGGGCAGGAGATCAATTCTACAAGCAGGATAAAAATGAAACTGAAGTTTTTCAAATCAAGAAAATTTACTTCAATGGTTAGAACAGTGGTAGTCAACCTGGTCCCTACCGCCCACTAGCGGGTGTTCCAACTTTCATGGTGGGCGGTAAGGGTTTTGTCCAATACTGAAGCACTTTCCTTTTTTAAAATTTAATTGACTTCCCTACTTTATAAATCACCATTACTG